>JAWWEO010019667.1:0-13051 GCA_035582975.1 Ormyrus labotus | reverse complement strand
TGCAGTTTACAAATAAAATCAATTTAAATTTTACCTTTTTCGATGTCCTCAAAGAATCTTCGACTGTTTTTTACAGCGCCAAATACGACAGCATCTCCTATAATCAATGGCCTACCGGACTTTAAATAAAGCTAACAACGCAAAGAATTGATCTATTATTATGTAATTGGCATTTACTCACCGTAATAAAATAGATTGATTAAAATTAAGAATAAGAAGTAGAATTAATTGTGCTTCATTTTTATATTCTATTTTCAGAGCATTGAGTCGAATAAAATAACTACAGAAATATGTATAATGTATTCGGATTCAAATACATTGATTGTTCCCTCAAAGAAGGAAACATTGCTTTTAAGAATTTTTTCGTGATTAACGATTTTTTATATTTTAAAAAACAATTAATGTACTATATAACTATAATGCACTATATGACGATTTTAAATATTCTGTAAGATAATAAAATTGAATTTATTATTTTTTTAAACCAGTTTTTTAGTAGATTGATAAGAAAGTTTGCCTGGAACATACGTACTCGTACTAAATAAATCAATATTTATTTGTGTTGTGATAACACTGAGGAAAATGTTGTAGAAAAATTTACTGTAAATTGAATAAAAATAGCTACAAAACTTGGGTTTTGTAGTGACGCTGGAATACACTTATATTGTTATAAAAATTACTATGTTGTTCAAATAAAATTGGAATATAATATATTTGACTATATGACCAGTACAATTTTTCTTATATAATATAGTAATTTTTACTATTTTGAAAATAAATTTTTCTCAACTCAGGCATAAAATGACCCTCATTTTTGCGCTAGACAGTAGCGTAAAAAATTGAGCATTTCAAACGTTTGACAAAATTGTTTATCCGAGCGGGGAAAAATTTTATTTTCCCTCTAGGGAAAAAATGACTTTTTTCCCCGCTGTAAGTATAAAAAGTAATTTAAAAAGTTTTTTAATTGAATTCAATAACTATTTAAAATTTAAGCCATGAAAAGCCCTCATTTGGTGTTAGAAAGTTGGATAGATGATTGTGCATTTCAAATCGTACACAGAAATCGACAAAATAATTTAAAGTATAAAAAAAAAATTTTTTTAAAAATTTTTAAATTAAAAAAAATGACTATTTTCCCCGCTCGAACAAACAATTTTGACAAACGTTTAGAAGGCCCGATTTTCTACGCTGCTTTTTAGTGTGAAATGAGGGCCATTTCATGCCCAAGTTGAAAAAATTGTATTTCTTTTATGAAAGAAAAAGAAAATCAATATATTGCCAGAAAAAGAGAATCGATTTACTCTTCATCTTTACATCGTTTTCATTTTTTTTTTTTTCAAACATGAAAAAGCTCTGGTTTTGATCCGCTTCGCGCCGTGTAATTGCCCGTTTTATTTCGACGCAGCGCCATTATTACCCCGCATTGCAAATAGTGATTTTGCCGCGGCAGGGATTGTCGAATTGAGGAGAGAGCGAAAGCGCGCATTTGGCGCAGAAAATGGATGCGACTGAAATCCTTGCGACTGCTGCTGCTACATTGAAAGTTCCATAAACGAAGGGATTTTATTTTGCGAAGCGACCTGCCTCTTGCGAGTCATTGAATCAGAATTAATGTTAATTTGGGGCTTTAAATTTTTTTAATACCTCGAGTTGCTTTATTGTGGGAATGTTTTTACACGAATTCATAACATCATATTGTAGATTATTGTGAGCTTACTTAAAATCTCATTTTTTTGATTGATACGTTGATAATTCTTGTGTCTATTATAGTAATTAATTAGCCGGTCGCATTTACATTTCTAAATATTTCACTAAAATATCACTTGATCAGCAACTTCAAACGATTATATCAATATCCGTCAGGCACACACACACACACATACGCATGTACAGATCAACAGCAATCGCTCTATTTTCAAGATATTCTAATGCAGAAGAAATTTAGAATGCTGTACAATTGACAAAATTTAACTGTAGAAGAACTTTAATTAATGTACAAAAAGTTAATCGTTAAAAAATAAACAAACTTCTCAAGAACTGTTTCTTACCATTTGTAAAATTTCAGTTTTACAAAACCGTTTATACTTTCCCATCAATCGATAGAACAGCGTTTAACTTTTTCAAGTTCAGAGTTCACTTGACACGAAAACCTTCGTAAACTCACGATGCTGCTGTAAGCAAGAGAGAGAGAGAGAGAGAGAGAGAGAGAGAGAGAGAGCTAAATCCTAGTTGTTCCCCGATATTCTCTCTCCGTCGGCTTTCTCCTCCATGTTCGCGCGTGTGTTCGACATGTGTTGCGGCACGCTCTCCCCGTTGCTGCTACATTGGAGCTTCGAGCTTGGTCCGATACCTCGATCATCCTTTGCCGGTGTACTCGATCGAAGTAAAATGCGGCCCGAAGTGCTGGTTTTTTATTTTTTTAGAAAACGTAATGAAATTCAGCTTTGTATGTCTATAGGGTATCGGCGCTTACGAAGCCCTGAGGGTTTTTATTCGATAGACAGATAGACCGATAGATGAATTTCGTGGGTCAATGAGAAGTGGGTTATTTGACTTTTAAAATGTTCAATTTTCCTAAAAATCAATTGGACGTATTTTTATTTTTCACGCGATCTTCACACTCGGTGTATAAAAACTGAATTACGCGTAATTTTTAAAAAATTCTAGTATCCGATTCAAAGTAGGGTAAGAATTTTCATTTTCGTTATAAATAACAATTTAAAAAAATAAGAATTATCCAGAATAAAACGTAATTCTTTATTGCATCCACAGAAGTCTCATAATAACCGTTCCTTTTACAAAATGCTTTACAGCATCATCTCACCTCCATCTTCTCCGCTCACTTTACAATCCACTTAGTCAACTCTCAACTGACCGTAACTTACTAAAATCTTCTTAAACCGGCTTCACGTCTATTTACCGCGTCGTCTGGCGCAATAACCAATGCAGAACCCATTTCAGCAGCTCAGACAGGCGCGCAGCGCCAACGTATACGTTCTCAGGCAGCCTGCCCGATCTCAAAGACATTAAGAGAATTCGGCAAATAGCATTCGGCGTCCGATCGGATGCGCTACGCCTCCCCTTTGAAGGACACCGGCAAACCGCTCTCTGTTTGCGCAGCTACCCCGACAGAGGATAGAAAATGCTCACGCGCGCACACACACACACACACACACACACACACACAGATCGCGTCTATATGACATGTGCCTTAGCGCGTTTGAAGATTCATGCGGTTCATATCGGCAGTACTTGTGTGCTTATACCACGCGTGCATCCACGGGAGTGGCGGCTTTCGTCATATGCGTAGTGCATTTGCGTGTATGCCTCTTTGAAATTTTGGGCGTTCCAGTAGCGACTTCGCGGAGTGTGCTGTTTCAGCTGCGGATTCGAGCATTGGATTTTATTTTATCGCCGAGGTAGGATGTAAAAGGTGATGGCGAGTAAATGTTTTTTTTAAGCTTTTGCGCGGTAAACCATCATCTCAATTAAGCAGGTATAACTTTTGAGCTTTATATACCTTTTTTTTAAGTATTTTGCGTCGGTATCTCGATTTTCGTCATTTTTAGCTTTTACTCGCCTTGGTATGAAGCATTGTAACCACGTACGTGCGTCCAATCTGTGACGTGAATTGTAATTCGTAGCTGACGCGTACACGTGTCATGTAATAAGCACGTGTGATGGTTAACACTACGCGCCAGAAACAATACGATCTGCTCACCCATCGGGAATTCTTTTATTAGTTTACTGCAAGCTGTTCCCCCGAAATATCGTAATAATTTCCCCTCTCGGGGACCGTGTTCCGAAAAGCTAAAAGTTTAGTAGACCAAATGCAAAAACTGCAGCCTTTCTCTTCATTATTCCGAGTTTATAATTTAATGAATAATCGACAAACTGTCGCTTGAAAAGCCCAATGAACGTCTTAAAATTACAAAGCCTATCAGAGGTGAATTAGCATATACACTCCTCTGCACTTACGCGCGAGCGCAAACCCGTAAATTTAACTATCGCCAAAACGACGAGTCGGGCAAAAAAGCCAGCACTAAAGCAAACCAGATAAACAGCCCGTCGTCAAAGGCAATGGCAACAAGTGGGCACCTCTCTCTGTCTTGGCGGCGTGCAGGTGATAGAGAACGATTTCTCGCTGAGATCTCGCGGAATGCAAGCGCGCCAAAGGCCGGAATCAAGGTTGATCTGCTGCGCCGGAGAGAGAGAGAGAGAGAGGGACTAGCCATCTCGACGTCGCCGTCTCTCTTCCGGCCGTCACCGATAATAGACTCTCGCGAAAATAACACGCCGGAGGATCGCCATCTAGGCGGCGTTCTTTTATAAGAGAGAAGGGCAAGGCGACGTGGGAATAAATAAAATAGAGATCGAGGATTACGAGGGGGATAGGACGCGGGGAAAACGAAGGTATGGCAAATTAGTGGAGAATTTCTCGGAGATGTGTGGGGTTATAATTGCATGAATGTGGATTTATTTGTTAAAGTTACGTAAAAGATACTTAATTTTATAAATAATAATTGTTTACTTTTAGATTTCAAAAACATTAGATAAGATATAAGTGATGATTAAACATACTGTTTATAATTATTTTTTATTCATTTAACCTTGATACATATTTATATAAATTGTTACTATAAATAATTTACTCGTCCAGTATTGTTTACAGTAAAAAAAAAAAAACATTTACGTAATTAAATACTCCCTCCGTCAATGTCAATAAAGCTACGACACGACAAATAAATTCCACGCAGCCTTGACGAAGATTTCATTAAAGCGACAACAAAGAAAGAAAGTCACCCCAAATCATTTTCCATTCAAAGGGGGGAGGGCGAGCGAGCCGGTTCGCGAATACACGCAACCGACGGCCTCGAGGAACAGAAAAGAGTCTGTTTAGAGTCACGAGCGCGCGGAGCCGGATTCCCCAAAGGAAGCGCGCCGCTCGATAAAATTGCGCGCTGCCCCGCGGAGGAGAGAATTATCATGATAATAACTCGCGCGAAATTGCGCAATTTCTAATACATTGGGAGTCCTTTCTCTCCCCTCCCCCTCCTCTCTCTCTTTTCACGCGCTCGGGGAAGGTGTACAAAAATTTACCGCTTTTTAAATCCATTATGGTAACGAGCAAGGCTGCCTGCGACGATCATTTTTTTTTACGCTGGAAAAAACGTGGATTCTTGGTGTACAAAACGCTTTCGTTCGTTTGATTTTCTTTGCTCGAGGTTTCGAGAATGCAGGTTGATTACTCGTACAGCGCAGCGAGGCGAGATTTATCATCCGCATACTTTTCTTTCAGTGGAAAAAGCGAGTCTATTCAGACTAATGAAAGGTTACGTTTAAAAGGTTCCCGTTTCCAAGAAACTCCATATCGTCAAATATTAAGTTATGAGAGCATAATAGGATAACTACTATAGATTAGTTCAAATATGTGCCAATATGGTGGTGTAAAATTTGCATTCTTCAAAAGCACTCGTTTGTTTCAATAAAAAGTAAATGAATTATTAAACGGAAATAAATAATATAAATTTTGCAGTAAAAACGTTGCCCGCCATCGTCCATTTTTAAAACGCAATAAAAATAAAAATAAAAATCTTATTAAAAATCGTCGATAAAGAAGGTAAAGAATCGCTTGAATTTCTCTAGCAATTTCTAAAGAATGCCCGCAGATTAAACCATGACTTACGCAATGCCTCAAAATTGCGCTTTAAGCACCGCTGCCAGAGCGCGCCACAAATTAGTCTAGTACCCGCACACTTATATACGCAAAACTCACACACGCCGCATTATCCTTACGTCTACAATTTTCCTCGGCAAGCGCGGAGATCGAATCGGCGAATTCGAAAGCACATCATTACCCGGCGAATCGCGAGCGAAACTGGAGCAAGCACTTCGTCGGGGGAGGAAATTCCGAAAAACCGACTTATCGCGGAGGTAATAGTATACGCACCCACCGCGCATCGAGAGGCGTCGAATTGAGCATAACGTATATATATACGGCCTTGTCGTCTTTTAAGAGCATTAAGGACCTCGCTCCCGACGTCCTACCTGCAGTCGAATAAAGGAGAGAGAGAGACTAGCTGCGCTGTACCGAGCCTCTCCTCGAAAGCAGGCCGCGAGTGAGCGGCTGCTCTCTGCGCGAGCTTGGAAAGTTCGCTGGTTCGCGCGCACTCGCAGAGCGGCCGACTGAGAGAAGGAGCGCAGCTGAGCCGGCAGTCGCTTCGCGCGCTTCCACGCGGTCGGAGCCTCACAGCTATACTTTTCACAGCTATATTATATACGCTCTTCTCGTATATCGCGTTGCGCGCATAGATTATAAATATATATATATATAGTGCAGTGTGCCTGTCGTCCGTTCTCGTACATCCGGGCTGATTGTGCGATTGGTGACTGAATTTTTTGCAGTTTTCATATATACCTTTGGTTCGGGATTCTTATGCTCGCTGTGCCGCGGAGAAAACATTTACCGCCGGTGGTCTAGAGAGAACTTTTTCACGTATCATCAATTCGAAAGGAAAACAGCTTGACGCGAGGTAAGCATGAGCCGCGGATGCGACGTCGCGTGATTCTGCCTGTCGAATCGGAGATTATTCGAAGGGAGAAATAAGGTTTTAAGGTCATCTTCCAATTATTTTGGAGATCGGAATAAATTTGTTATAAAAGTTATTTGTAAAAGTTAAAGTATTAAAAATATGAAAATTAATATTCTATTCGAATTGTAGAATTGAGCTTTGAAAACATATTTTAAACTCTGAATAATTATCAGTCTATTTCGTCATAGTTAAAGACCAAAGGGAGAAAAATTTCGCGAATTCTATCTCGGGTACATTTACATAATTAGAGATACAGATATCTGATTGCATGCCTAGTGGTTTCTTTAGAAACTGTATATAAACTGCACTTTCTATTTCAACGTAATTATGAAAGTTATTTAATAAGTTATAATCAATTTAATAACACGGAAAAATTTTTACTTGTTATCTGTATGTTATAAAAAATTTTGCCTTCGAAATATTTTGAAAAATCATTTTTACGCAAACCAGGAAAAAGTACATTGACATTCGAATTTTAAGGTTTGATTTTAATGAATATTTCGTGTTTTTTTTTTTTCTTTTAGCATTGAATATTATAGGATCATTAAAACATTTTAATTAATTGCAGTATGTTGCTTAATTTACAATCAAAAATCTGTCCTCGTAAAATGCATCCTGTCGCAATCGACAGATCCGTAATACAAAAAGTACATTAAAACGGAAAAACATTTCGTCAGCGGGTTACATTTCACATTATTGTCATCATCATCATCAAACAGAGCATAATGCGGAGAAGCTGATAAAAATTTCTGAAATCTGATATTATGAAGGTTTATTCTCTGCCGCTGTCCATTACGTTTATTCGATTCAGTTACACCCAGTCCTCCGCCTTCTCAATTTAATTTCACTTGTACATTTGCATCCGCGCACGCTGCAAGTGTCGGACAACAGCGTGTAAATGTCAGCTGGATTTCGACGAAAGCCAAAACTGCTGCTCCGCGTTAACGGACTGTTTTCGGAAAAAAAAAAAAGAAAACCCCAATTCACGACGGAAGGGAACGCACTTTTATGGTACATTAGGTAGCGAGAAGAAAATGAAAAAAGGTAAAGCGAGAAGGAAAAAATTTTAATGGAAGCCCCGAGAACTTGTTCGGTTTTTTGCCGTCCCCGCGCTGGTAGAAGGAATGTCGACGATAAATAGGCGACAAAAGCCCCGAACGCATTACGCCGTACACCGAGCGGCTTTGAAAATGGGACAAACAATCCTTTAATTTCTCCTCTTTATGGCGAAAAAATAGCCCGACTTACTTTTTTACTTCCAGCTCGCAATTTGTCGGCTTTTCTCTGATCTTCCTGGGAAGAGGTGATGGCTCGAGCTCGAGGATAGTATCCTGGTGATCAAGATTTCCTCTCTGCGCGTATCGTTCGAACCGCCCAAAAGTCTTTAACTTCTCCTCGCTTTGAGGCTCTTGCGGAGATTTCTATTTTTACAAAGGTCTAACGGATTTGATCGAGCGGACTTGGGAAAAAGCTTTGGGAGAATATTCTGTTAGGTGGAGTTTCTTTTGAATACAAAACGTGAGGTCTTGAGTTTCGTCATTTGCTGTGGGTATAAAGGATTCTTCCCTTTAGCCGGAGCCTCGCAATCTGTCAAAGAAATTCACTGCAAACAACATTTTTTGTCCCCAAAGTAAACTGTATCTTGTGGTAGGTAAAAAAGACTGGGATCATAAATTCAATATTTAGAAAGAATTACATAGAGTATATAGTTGATGCGTTTTATATTAAAATTTTATACTTTAAAAAAAAAAAAAATTACCTTTATACGTACTTTATTTTGAAAATTACAATTATCTGAACATTATAAATCAAATTACAACGGAAAATTACTTTTCAGAACTTTATAAACAACAGTAAAGTAAAGAAAAGTTTCAGAAACCTTTTCGTTTTAATCAAAAGAGTTTTACATTTAAATTTACCGAATCTAAAAGACTTCTACAAGTTTAATCAACGTGAAAAAATAGTTGTACCTTTAGAATAAAAACTGTTTTACGATTTCACTTAAATTGGATTTGATTAAGTGATAAGATAACGAATTCATTTTGATTTCTACACATTGGAGTAAGACTGAATGTATGAAAAAATATACGAAAAATCAATCGATATTTGTGTTGAATGCATACGACACACCTAGCATTTGATTTTTGCTTTAAAGTATACGAATTATACAATTCATTTGCAAAAAAAAAGCTTATCTGATGCACAATTTCACGAAAAAATAATGCGTTGTTCGTGATTCATTGCAATCAGATGTTCCATTTCACGGAGACATTCAATCCTCGGTGAATAGATGACCTAATCAGAAATGCTGATACGAGACTAATAAACACCCTCTTACAGTAATGAACATCGTATTATCGCGACTGTTACGTGATTTAGCATTGGAATGATCATAATTCACCACGTGTAATAAGTTCTAGTATAGAATTAAGATAATTATGTCTTTTCGTAAATTGGATGCGGGGTTATTTTAATAATTAATAGCGATTAATTGTGAAACGAAAATTACAGGTTTTTAGGTAAATTATAAGTTTAAAGCGTAACCGGAATGTTGGCCTTTTTAGAAACACAAATAAAACAAGTCTATTGATTTTTCTATATTATTTTAAGAAAACTACAAACATCATCATAAACAAATATTTTTTCCGGTTCGAAACGCCACAGATTCGCCCAAAAAAAAAACCCCCGTCTTAGCGCGTATTATTCCTTCTTCCATAACACCGAAGCAGTAAAAAGCCCTAAAACCTCTTACCGTCTAAAAAAGCCGTCGCCTCCGAAATCAGAGATTCCGAAGTTTTTCACTAAAACGACCGTATCAGCGGCGGTAAAACTAATCCAGTGTACCTCGCGACAACGACGACGACGCATATAAAAAGTCACTCTTTCCTCGCGGCGAAGTGCACGGAAAAGCCGGCGTCTAAAACTTTCACGAGCCGATCGAGAGCCTGGAAAAAAAAGCAGGCAGGTATATATCGCGGCTCTCTTTGGGAAAAAAAAAAAGATGGCCCGCGAGCGCGCCGCCACAATAAAGCCGAGTTTAACGCCTACGCGGCCGAGAAAGGTCGTACGCACGCAGGTGCGCGCGGGACCGGGGATATCGAGGCTGGACTCTCCCGACTGGTGGGTACCGTTAAAGCCGGACCAGCAGAACGGCATTCCGTAGGTTCTCGCGCGCGGCGAGTATTAGCCGGGCCTCGATTTAAATGTCCGCTCGGTGTGCGCGCCTGTGTGTGTGTATGTGTGTATGTTTGTGCGCGCGCGAGAGAGAGAGAGAGAGAGAGAGAGAGAGACGAGGCTAGATTAATTACGCATCGCCGAGATTTTGATTATGATAAAGAACGTGAGCGGCGTGTTTTTTTTTTGGTTTTACGGTGGTTGCGCAACGGGACGCGCCGGTCGCGATGGACGGCAAGTGACATTTTCGAGCTCTTGATGATGAGGACTGCATTTTTGTTTTAATATACCGGGAGGAATCGAGTTTGACAGTCCCGTGTGCGTGCGTTTAAATTTAGGGCGGAGAGTTATGCAGGTTTACCGGAATGTGCGTGCGCGCGGCCCTCGAGTGTGGGTTAATTATGATTTTACGTTCGGTTATTTGGATTATTTTAACATTTATTATCGAGCGGATTAACGGCCGAGCATTTTGTTGTAAAACAGCATTTTGGGAAAAGGATGTTTATGCAAGCGCCGAATAAAATAAGGATTTTCGTTCATTATCTTTTCGCGTTAAAAGGATTAATATTAATGCGTTGAAATTGTTGCGTTACGGAAGTAACCAAAATTGTAAATGCGGATTGTATTATTTTGTCGTACCGCAAAGAGCTGCTTATCGCTGATATATTCTCATACTAAACCCGTTCTTATCCACTAAACTTCGGGGTGTATAATGCGAATTGGTCCGCGCGGGTTAACATTTTCTCTTTTTACTGAATTTCTTATCAGCAAAACTGCATAAGGGGTTTAAAAATCACTTGAAAAATGTCCATGTACTAAGTAGCTATAGCGATCGTGCAGAGTATAAATTATGAAACGGCCGTTCACCGCTGCCTGTAAATTAGCATTCTTGCACTGATTAAGAATTTAACCAGTCGGAGAAGAATTAACTTTATACAGTCTTTTACGATACGAGCAATAAATTTAACGTATCTTGATATAACGTTCGGAAACACTATTAATTTTGCTTATACAATTATGTTGTAGATTGCATATTTTCCTATGATTCAGCCAATGTAAACTCGGCGAAATATCTTCGTATTTCACGTAGCTGAAATATTTTCACTTGAACTTTGTAACTTCTTTTCAATGTTTAACGGGTAACAGTTACAGTGATAAATTATCTTGTTTGCAGTCATTAACATTTTCTTGCTTATTACTTATGTACTTTTGAATTTAAGAAGTATGTATGATAAATGCTTATTAAATACTAATAATACAAGCACTGGAGGAAATATTTTAATTTGAATAAAAAGAATGAAAGAATAAAAATATATTTTAATAACCAATATTAACATCATTCACGAAAAGTAATGAAACCATTTATTTGCAGAACAAAATTTCTTTTTAAAATTCCCCAACAACCCTGCATTATCATACAATCTACCCTAAGTACGGATATTTCGATAAAAGTCACGCACATGAGTATTAATACTTTTCACAAGGATAAGAAAATTGCAAAAATTTCTTTGCCCGTGTAAAATATAAGATTCAAAGACAAAGGGACTTTACAATTATTTTTTATTGGTTTTCACATTACTTTCTTCGTTTAATTTTCTTTGTCTATTTTCTTTTCTTTGAATTCATCTTGTGGTGTTTTATATAAAGCCAGGATTTATAAAGAACGCATATATATTTTCAAAAAAACATAATGGTTTTTTATTTATTTTTAGATATATAAAAAATCTTATTTTTTTAACTTTCGTTTTGCATTTAAATTAAAATTAACAATCTTAATCAATAAATTTGAAATGAAAAAACTCAGAAATTGATAGATTTATAATTGCGGGGAATTAGTTTACAATAATTTTCTTCTCATTAGCATAAATATAATTAGCATAGGAATATAATTTATGTCTGAAATAATTAAAGTAATGTTAATAATCTTCATTAAAATGTATCGTTTCTATTATTTACTTATCATTAGATATTTATTATTGCAGTGCTGCTTTACACATTTATAAAAAATTTCAACTTTTTAAATATTAACCAGAGCTTCGTGAATTTCATATAAATATATATATTATTATATAATCTTGGTTCTTTTCTTGATGTTTACCTCATCTTTATGTTTTTCATGTTTGCGGCTTTAGTTCATTCTTTCTCTGACTTACCTTCCTTTTGGTTTTTCCAAACTGTATGACAGAAAAACCTAGTTAATGTTCAACTCAAATCGTTGTACCGAATGCGTTTGAAAAAAGCGCACATAATACAAGAGAAAAGTGAGAGTTAGAAAAGAGAGAGAAAAGGTCGTTACCTTGAGCTTCTTTATGATTTTTTCGCAGATTATGAGATCATGACGTGCGTTAAAAAGGAAGACTCAAGAAAAGG
The DNA here is from genome assembly GCA_035582975.1 of Ormyrus labotus. Taxonomy (NCBI): domain Eukaryota; kingdom Metazoa; phylum Arthropoda; class Insecta; order Hymenoptera; family Ormyridae; genus Ormyrus; species Ormyrus labotus. The sequence continues at coordinate 914 of JAWWEO010019667.1, read as the reverse complement.
AAATCCTAATGTTAATCGTAAGGGCAAAATGAAAGGGCAAAATTATTGTGGGATAATGTAGTTGTCTAGTCAATTCTTTTTAATCTAATAACCGCGAAGGTGTCAATTTTTCAAATAACACATTTGAGAGTTTAAGTAATAAAGAAACATTTTAGATATTTTAAAAAAAATGTAATTTAACTCCATTACGTATATAACAATTTTTATTAATTTCGTATTCCAAAGATGAAATAAAAATATAGTATTTTTCAGATATATTTGCATAAAAACAGGTTGTTTCCTATAAAGAATAACTAAAATCCAACGACGCAGCAAATTCCAGATTCACTTTTGAAAATAGACCCGCAACAAAGAAGTTTGTATTGAATAGAAGACAAGAGCAAAAAAGTGCGTACAATGATGTTTACATACGCGGCTGAGGGGTATACGAGAGGCAAATCGATTTTATGAGTCGCGCATAGACCGTTCAGCGAGGACGAATTGCTCGTTAGAAAGCATAAAACCGCGCTCAGTAGAATCACGCCAAAGGCGACAGTGCCAACAATAATGAACGCCTTTTAATTCCAGACGGCGTTCAAGGAGATCGTCATCGTAAAATAGGTGTAAAAGGGTTTTCAGTAATAGTTTTGCGGATTGTTGGTTTCTTTCGAAATATATAAAAAATGGCATTGATTAATTCGTCTTGACCTCGTTTATCTTCTCTTTTTATTTATTTGGTTTCTTTATCAAAGTATTTTGAATTAAAGTGATATTATTAGATGAATGAATTTTTAATTAGCCATTAATCTTTAATATTAAAATGAATTTATTAAATTGAAAAGTCTGGGTACATTACCTTATACACTGAGAAAAAAATTTCATTGAATTAAAGAAATCTTCTTTGAATTAATGAAATGGCTTCATCGCGGGCTGTC
>JAWWEO010019666.1:0-13057 GCA_035582975.1 Ormyrus labotus | reverse complement strand
GCTCATTTGATTCAGAATTAGCTATATTTTTAATATATAGATAGTATAAACTATTATTAATTTAAATTTCTTTTTTAAAGGTCATTTAAAACCATGTCAACGATGGGTATAGAACCCCCTTAAAAAAGTTCACTTCACATTCTCCAGATTCTTCATGTCTGGTTTTCCAATTCTTAAATTCATCAAAATTTGCATCAAAAGAAGCAGTAGCCATGGTATAAGCTAAACAAAATTTAGATAATACTTCATAATGTAGTACAAGACCGGTAAATAAATCAATTACAATCCTAATTCCATATAATGATTTATATCCGCACCGATGCCATATGCCATCAAAAGATAGATTTATGTCTAAAATATCTATATTATTCTCACTTGACAACTGCAAGCATGCTTCTCGCACTTGTTCACCAGCACTAAGTAAAACACTTTTTTTTAATTACATATTTTCTTTATACAAAGAGTTTAATAAAAAGTGAAATGCAGTTTTGGATAAACACTTCATAGGTAATGTTGAAGATATCCTTTCAAGTTTAGCAAAGCCAATGTCAACAGAATTTATACTCTCTACAATATTTTTTTTTAATGACTAAAAATGGAGAATGCTTTACAGCAACTCAAGGACTTGAAAAACTTTCTCCTGCAACATGGTCACAACTCAAGCATTTCAAAACAATTTTTGATATAAATCCTATAGATGCATTGGTTTCTACTGTCAAATTTGTTTCACTGCACTCACTGCATTTAACGTTTATAAATAAATGTTTTCAAGCTGTATAGTCAACTAGCAAAAACTCTCCATGCTCTCTTGCTGAATCAACAGGTATTTCTAATGGATTGTTTATATCACTTTCAGGATTGACAATTTTTCTTTTTTTTACCCCACGGCAACTATTTAGCTGCATAACCCTCTTGCTTCTTCTACTTTTTGTTGGATAATAACTTCTATTTACTGCTGACAACATTTTGAAAGAAATAGAAATAAATTTCAATAAAGAAGCAACGTAAACATACAATAGCAGCCGGTCAAAACATTTAGTGTGTATTTTCACTGATGTCGAATTCTGACGGCTGCATACCGTCATAGACATAGATATAGTCACATACTTCGTATTTTATAACATATTTCGTATTATAAAACAGAAAACTAAAAAAATACAACGTTATTTATTTTTATGAAATTTCATTAAAAATTCTTTTTTTTTTTAGTGTAGTATTTTTAAATTAAAAAAAATTCAGAATATTCAGAAAACTTGTTAAAAATATACCAATATTTTGCAGTTTTTCTTAATTTAAAAATACTAAACCAAAAAAATTTAATAAAAAAAATGCATCAGCCCTAAATGACATCAAAAACAAAGATTTTAAGCTCTGTTAAATGAAAATTCATCTATCGGTTCATTTTGGAGATCAAAAAATTATGCTATATTTTTGATGGCTATTTTAAAAAGAACCATAATCATATACATTTTTTGTTTCAGGTTTTTTTATAGGAGGGAAAAATCAGTATATAACCCCCTTAAACATTATTTTTTTCAATATTTACCGGTATATTTATTTATTTACTTATTACCAGAAGATTATAGTTACATAGAGTTTACAATTATAAAATCCACGCAACTACCCACAGAGGTAAACACAGTTACCTGTTGGTGGGTCTGGTTACAAAAAACAAAAGCTTATGTTCTAACTTAAAACTAAATAATTATTTAATATAAAGTAACAATTTCACAGCCGTGAGCGTTTTAGACGATATTATTTGTTTTATATTATGTTAATTGCTATCCAATCTCTTATTATTTTCTTTTTATTTTTGGTTCTAATAATTTTCAGATGATTAGGTAATTCTTATGGCTACAATATAACTACTCTTATTAGTAATAGTTTTACTATATTTTGGTATTTGAATGTTTTTGTTTCTCGTTTTGCTGACATCATGTACTTGGTTTTAAGACTATCATAATAGTGGAGATTCCTTTGCAAATAATTGATTGATATTAATCAAATTTATGCCATTTATGAAATTGTTTTTATGATTTTCAAGATTTTCTTCTGAAGATTCATTATTGAGTTTAAGGTACCAGGGTATGCACCTCTCGAGGCAATAATACTTATATTATGAATTGAGAATAAGTGATATTTCGCCTATGTTAATTAGGAGTACCTTTTGAGATAGCCATATCTCTGGATCAAATGGGCCTACAGGGTACAGCTTGGGTCCATTTTTTAAAAATCTTATTTAACGTCGCTCTATTTGTGCTGCCTTACGGTATGCATAACAGGGACGGGGGTCATCGGTGTATTTGTAAACAAAGCACGTATGTTTTACCACAGTGGTGCTTGTTTTGATCGGAAGAGACTAGGGCCTTTGAGTTCGCCGTACGGATCAATTCCCTTAGCTCTTACCGATCGAGCCACGGAAAACCCCACCGGGCGAGGCTCACGACCGAGACCCGCAACAGTCAGCCTTATCAGTACTCATGCAATCAGCGCAATCATTGTACTTAATAAAGTAACTGCAGATCAGGTGCATCGCGATCCTTCAGCATGATCGGCGGGTATATTTGGGTCCATTTGATAACAATGAACTATATTTTTAATATGTATTTTTATAAAAACTCTTTATACTAAGATTTTTTTTCGGGTCTTTTTTAAAAGGAAAATGATGGGTTACATAATACCCCCTACCCCCTTAATGGGGGCTACCAGCGTGACCGCTTAATAAAAGATTAATTTCGATAATTTACTCCAAAATAACTGACATATGGGATGTTCTGAATTTTTAAGGATATATTTAATTACGATTTAAGAATATATAACAATTTTTTCAAGTGAATATAATCAATAAATATCGACTTATGTGCCGTCGCGCGGTACGCCTAAAACAGCTCTCTAGCTGTTGTACAGATTCCAAGTTTCATCGTGGCTAAAACATAAATAAAAAAAGAATCCTGATAACTAGAATATATTTTCCATAGAGAGGACCGTTTTTATACAAAAAAATTAACATCCTGCAAAATGGATTCATTTAAAAAAAATAAGTCGGATTATCATGTAGAAAATTTTTTCCGGGCTTTTTACATGGTAAATCACAAGAATTGTCATCCAGTTTTTGGGGAATCATTTACTGAACATGTTCCAATATGAATTACATGGATTGGTTCATTTCTCTTTGAATTACAATGCAACAATTTTGAAAAATGTCGTTTTGAGATAAACGCGTTTAAAGATTTAGCTACTGATTTTATTGGTATAAATCGATAATTTTTATACCTAAAGCTAATTTTTTATTCCGGGCCCCTACAGTTCGCTTTCCTCTTCTTCCAATAATGCCCGGTAGGCTGCTGCCCGACTACGTGTCTCTGCAACGTGGAGCCTCACCTTGTCTCTTTCATTGGCAAAATCACTTGCTGCAATTCGAATTATGACGCTCATCACATTCAGCATTTTTAAAATGGATTTGAATCCATTATTAAAGATTTTCGTAGCCAGATAATTGGAAAGTTCAATAGTAAAGCCGTTGTGGAGATGCTTTGAAGCAAAATGCCAGAGTAAGCCGTTATAACTTTCATTGTTGTTTGACCCGTTACTTCCTTTATACCTTTCAAGTAAATTAATTAAACATGTGTGTACAGACTTTAAGTCTTTTTGAACGTTTCGAGCCAACGGTAAATAATCGTGCCCGAATTTGTTTAAGCCTAAGCCTGCAGTGTCCGCGCGGCGATACGCGTATGAATTATCAGCGCCTTCAGGACAATTTTCGTGATTTGGGGTTTTGTCGAGCGGAACACCACGGCCATCTTTGCCTGTAGTTTTGCTCTACTTCCGTTTTCCTAGTTTGTGTGGATGAGTTTTGGAGGTGGAGGCATATGATAGCCCCTCCACGTGGAGAGGGAGAGGGAGGGAGGGAGAGGGAGGGAGGGAGGTGGCTACGACGGGGAAACCGAGAAGCAGTGGCAGTGGCAGCCATACTAATAATTTTCAGTTCGAGTCAGAGAGATAGCGGCTTCAATACCGATAGCGCGGCTAGCCAGCAAAAGTAGAGTTTGATTCCACTGTTTAGCGTCAGCCGGCACCAAGACCGGCTCTTTCAAGTTGTATTTATCCCCCGGTGCGGATCCCGGGAAGAGCTGACGAAGCGCTTAAATCAGCAGCGGCCAATTGCGTGCGAGCGAACATAAAAGTCTGGACGTACATTAACGTTTGTTAAGGCCAACCCGTTACAATGTATTTTTATTAAAAATAAGGTAACCTAAAAATCGTAAATCAACGTATATAGAGGATAAGTTCATGTTTCGTTCGAAACTTAGACTTACCTGAAGGCGCCGCCGCGCTTCAAGATTTTGTATCGTTCCTCATACGCCCCTACTTTTAGTGAATACATTTGTATCGTCCACATTAAATTTGGTGTTAATTTAATTTATTTTGAATCGTTCTTTTTATATCTAACTTTAAGTTTTATGAGCATTTAATTTTACTATCATCGACTGATAGATGCATTAGCTCATATAACATAGTTATAAATAATAAAATTTGTCGTCTGCTACTTTTATAACTTTCTGTGATATTGACTTGACACTGACTTACTGTGCTATTTTTATAGTATTTTTATTTTACACACTGAAGATATATTCCCAAAAAATTTTAGACTATACTTTGTTTCCTTCATATTTATTGTTTATATTTCATTTAATTTACTTAATTTTGGAGGCACATGTTGCCTCCACTCACTGCTCGCTTATGTGCACTTTTTTCCACACTTCACTATTTGTAAAAAAAAACTCTCTGCAGCGGCATTGACGGCGTGTATGCATGTATGCGTGTCAGCCCGCGGCAGGTAGAAAACTGCCTTTTTTCTACCTCTCGCGCTATTGGCCGAAAGATTGAACTTTCTTATGCCTGCTTATCGCCAGCCTGCAGACTGGAGATTGTAGAGTTGAGAGCATAGCCACGTAAACACTTTTAAATGTAAGACAACTCGAGTCTCCCAGCGATGATGCTGTCGATACCTCAACATTTAGACTAGGGCACGTTCTTATCGGCGCTGCAACTAACTCACCATCCGTAGTAGAACGAGTTTGCTGATGGATCTTGTGAGCATTGTAGTAGCCAACTTGAAAGAGAGAGAAAGAGAGAGAAAGAGAGAGAGAATTTACTGAATAGCCATAAGTCACGTGCTTGGAGAACGTCGATGAGACGTGGAGTCTGCATTCTGTAGACTCTTATTCTGCAAATACTTTCAAATTTAGAAATTTAAGAAAGTGTGTTGGCTGAATAGGAGAGTGCACGGGTTCCAGATCACCGATTTTATTCAAACTTTGAACACGGTTTTCTTATGACAAAATATGAAGAAAGCCAAAATATTAGGGTATAACGCTCAAAATTTTCGACACAGGATGTAAATAAAGTTATTTCTTTCCAAAACTTCGTATTTCGTTATTTGATGATAAAACACCTCCTATTAAAGCTAGAAATTCCACTAAAAATGCGGACAAAAGTAAAGGAAAAGCCCTATAATTTGAGGTGCTGCACGTTAAAAAATCTCTATTGCTTCAAAAGTTAACGATAATTAAATTACAGTATCAAAAACATATGAAAACGAATGAAACAAAGATAATATGCATTACCACGTCCTCATATTCAATTATCTTTAACTTTTGAAGCATGAGAGATTTTTTAACGTGCAGCCTCTTAGATTATAGGTCTTTTCCTCTTTCATTTGATTTTTTGCTGTAATTTCTAGCTTTAATAGGAGGTGTTTTATCATCAAATAACGAAATACGAAGTTTTAGAGAAAAATAACTTTATTGACCTCCTGCGTCGAAAATTTTGAGCGTTAGACCCTAATATGTTGGCTTTCTTCATATTTTGTCATAAGAAAACCATGTTCAAAGTTTGAACAAAGTCGGTGATCCGGAACCCGTGCACTCTCCTAGTGGGTGCATGAGAAGTATGTAATGGTAGTCCTTGTTTAAGTTTCATTAACTCGCCGGAATGAATTGATTGAGTATCCTTAATGCAGTGTTGAAGATTGTTATATATCAGCTGACGAGATGATTTCTGCAGCATCGAAACTCTTCCATCTGAGTTTCTTAGTAAAATTGAAACAAAGAACTGTAATTCTGAGTAATTTGATTAACTTTCAGGCTCACCATTTTTTAAAGTTAAGAAATAACCTAATTGTAAGTGAACGTGAATATGAAGATTCCGAGAAAGCATTACGTTACGTTTATTTATATTAAACTTATTAATATCATTTTTCTAACAAATTAAATAATATAATTTTTCGAAAAAATTAGAATGCATTTTTATACAAATTTTTTAAAATATGAATTATAATACTTACAATTTTTGACGTTGTATTAAATTTTTGACTAGCAGACGATTGTGAGCCTTCAAGAGTAAGAGAACTAATTGAATTTACAACAGTTTTTGTAGATATCGACGTGGAATCGATGTTAGTAATAGTGGGATTGATCCCTGTTGAATTATATTTATCTTGATTCGATCCATCACTAATATTAGAATCACTTCCGAATTCTAGAGCACCAAACTGAACATCTAGAAAACCAATACTACTATTTAAAGCATCTCCTGGCATTTCTACAGCACTTGACGGTATTTTGGAAGGCGGTGGTACACGTGGTCGATGCTTCACTTGTCGTTGCGGCTAACAAAAATAAAATTTTATTTAGAAATATTACACTATTTTAATTCTATTAATTTTGATTGTTTATAGATTTTAATTTTAATTGTTAGAAATTATTCTACTATTTGTGTGTACATTTGATTAAGTTATAACTTATTGGATACTACTGATTTCTGTTAGTCAGAGATCAATTGGACTAGGTAAAAAAGAAATTCTTGTATGCCTTATATAGTGTCATTTATGACTCTCGAAAGGTATGTCAAAATTTCAGTGATGAGTTTTTATTATTTAGAATAAAGTATTGATATTAAGTATAATGGTAGAATGTATTGCATTAAATATTTTAGTAAAAATTTTATTTTAGTTAAACTTTTAATACGTACATTCTAGGGGTATCAATAGTTCGGGTTATTTTATAATTTGAGACGATCTAACAGTGAGATCAAATTCTAATTAACATTTTTAAAATTGTTAATAAAAGTAGACATATACGTGTAAAATCATTAGATTAGGCAAAGAATGGCTTATAAGAAGAAAGATCTAAAATTGTACTGTAATTGTTCTTAAACCGGAAAAGGTTTATAATTATTTGATTTTAATATTTGTGAAAATTCAGGAAGTCTAACATTCATTTGTACATAATTACTTGAGTAAAACTGAAGTTTAATTAAACATTTAAGGGGTTCATTCAGGACTCGCTAGTCAATCGAGTACTAAAATATTTACTTAGAAAATAAGTATGAAAAATACATAAAAAATATGGGCAAATTAATTTTTTAATTTATTACATTATGAAAAACAATGAACTTAATGTTTTATCAAACTATTCATTTATATAAAAAGTTTTGAATGAAAACGATTGACGTAGTCTCGTCATATGGCGGCATTGATGTATACTGCGTGCGTGCGAACTGCAGAAAAAATTAATGTGCAAGAAAACCAAAAGTTTTAACTGCACTAAAAAATTAAATAAATGCAAATTTAGCTAGAGCTAAGACAGACAAAAGTAGCGAGATAAGATTTTGGAAGATTCAAATCCTATCCGTTTTTGAAGCCTGTATCACGTGATCCACTTCAATGCGCTCGCCACCACGATATTTTTTTCAAAATTTTGCTAAGTTTGACGAAGAATATCTTTTTGGTCATCAATATACGTTTTTTTTGGTATTAAAAGAAAGCTTATTCTTCATAGTTTTATACTGTTGCTTTTATTTCGCAGCCTACAGGTTACGCAAAATTATAGTAGCACTTTCTGTTTGCGCCGATACCTTTGCCATAAGACATGGGTAAAATGAAAAATGTTTGAAAGTATTTTTCTCGTTATTTTTATAGTCAACTCTATCTAAAATTTAGTGCATAATATTCGTGAAGGTGCAAATAACTGTATATTTCAATTTCATAACATTTTCTACATATTTGATTTTGGAATGAACCTCCTTAAACCTCGAAATATGCTTTACAGTATTATATAAGTAAATTAAATCATCTCTCCTCTGTAGAGGACAGATGACTGAAAGGGTTAACTCCTTACGCCCTAGGAGGAAATGTGTAATCATTACTTTTCTTTGGTTCTTATGTGGCACACCTAACACGAGGTAGCCTTTAGCGTCTATTCCCAGTCCCCTGCATGACAGTAATGATCATTTTGTGTACATTTAAAAAGGTATTGTATCATCTAAAGTTTTATTTTTTAATTTGCTAGGGGATATCGCTCCTCAAAAGCAAGGGGAAGTCCTAAATATAGTTCTCAAAAAGACCATGAGGGCTAAACCGGGCCAAGCACGCCATCGCCGACTAATATCACTAGACGTGATGGGATTGTTGGAAATTTATGTCATTCTGGTCTGAAGAGTTGTTTATTTCGAAATTATTTAACCCTTTTTGGCCCAAATGAATTGATTCCTGACGTTGAGTTTGATTCACTGTATTTTCAAAAATAATCTTTGGCTACTCAAATACCTTCTGTATCTACCCTAAAATATCTTCTGTTTTTGATATCGCTCTATCGATAGCCGCTCAGAAATTTTCGAAAAAATGGCATTTACCTCTATTTTTTTAAGGAAATTTGAAAAAAATATTGATTTTTCATGGCTTTTTTTCTTTGAACTTTTTTCGTCGAGAAAGAATTTTTCTATCACAAAGAAGCCTATTAGAAAAGTGATCCTGATATCCAAGGAATAAGATAGTCTTGAAAATTTTTTGTTTTAAATGATGGTTTTAAAATGGCAACAGAAGGAATTTCTTTCGATTTATGAATTGTGGTGTATTTACAAGGCCTTTTTCATGTTTCCAAGTATAATGCTAGTCAGAGTAGAATTATAAGGGGTTTCCGCGGTTGCTGATCATGATCTTAATATCAAAAGTCAAGAGGACGGATTCATTATGGCGGATGTCAGAAGCCAAATTCGTTGTTTCTTATCGCATGTGACACGAATTACACGTACAACAATTGCTAGAAATGTGTAAGTATATTCAAGAATTTGATCTAAAAACCTATTTCTCAGATAAACGTTGTTATATTCAAATTTTTATATACTATTGAACGAAATAAGAACACAACATCAAACACAAATCTGTTCAGGCGGTATTATACCGAAAAAATTTCAAAAAATGGAAAATTCTTTTATTACATATTTTGATTGTATATGTTATAATCAGTATCAAAATAAATTTTTATGCAAAAATTTAAAAAATTAAAGAAATAATAGCACATAATACGAAAATGTTTAATTTTAGATTTTTTGAAATAATTTCTAAAAATGTTATAATTTATTAATAAATGTTATCAGAACAATATATAAATGTATAAAGATTTTTAAAAATGGATTTTATTACTATAAAATGAATTTTAATACAAAAATTTCAAATGTAAAGTTTTAAATATAGCGCGCGGATTGCGCTTTAGCCGTGTCGCCAGTCGCCGCAGCTACTTTTTGACAACCGATTGCTTTTAGTAAGTGCTACATGTGTTGAGGTTAACCGTGTTTATTTATCCTATAATAAAGTAAGGTGTAGAATTTTCAAGGATCTTCAAGGAAAATACCACTAGACACAATTGTGCTATTTCAAAGCAGGTCCCACCTTAAAAAAAACATGATCAAAACATTGAAGCCGGAAGTTTTGAGTCAAAAATTGACGCGAGCGATACCTGAATTAAGATTTGCGTCAATTTGCGTAACTAAAGAAGTCGTTCTTTAGTATAGTTTAGTAATTAGTTTGTGGTGGAACTGTGAAAGTCGTCAGTCCCTACTCGCTACTTGCAAATGCTACAGTCGCTACACGTCAACAGGTTAACAAAGGTAAAGGTAAAGAGGCAGAGATCATCAAAGGAAAAGGAAAAGAATTGCAAAGAACAGAACAATAATTCTGTATCGCCGCCATCCACAAGTCGTCGGTTGAGTTTGTCTTTTGTTGTAAGTAATATTAGGTATACATTTACATATTTTTACTATGAGAGAAATTATATTACGCGACGCTCAGGCAAGGTGGAGAGGTCGACAGTGCCCCATCAGCTGCGCGCGTCAAGTGTGAGAGCGAGAGAGAGCGAATGCGAGTGTGTATGTGTGTGCGCGCGCGATCGCATGCATCGAGAGAGCCGCGCGTTGTACGAGACACCATCAGCTGTTTCTGCGTTCCAGAGGCGTGAAGCCGAGTAGGTCGTCTGCAAGACCGTCCCGTCGGTAGGAGCGTGGAGCGCGGTAAAAAGTAATAGCGGCCTGGCCCACCGCTGCGGCCTGATCCACCGCAAAAGCTCCTCCAATTTAAAAAGACCGCCACAGCTCCGCTCCGAGTACGGGACTGCGCACTGCCACCGCCTCTCTGCGACTTCAAGGGAGAAGAACTAGCAACACTGCTACGGCGGAACTGGAGAGCACCGGCAATCTTCGAAAGCTCATTCTCTCGCTTGCCGGGAAAATGTGTAGACGCGTGATCGGTTGTTTAAGAATTTCTGTTGCGGTGACAGATTGCCCTTAATAATTACGGTACGAACGAGATGCTTCGGCGGGACGTGTCTCGGTTCATTTAACTTCCTTTTAAGAGTTGTTTCAATTACTTAATTTTGCTCGCGAGTGTGATGTTCTTTTGTGTGTGTGTTGCGATTGGAAGCTGGGACCTGATGAGGTGCTGCCGGCTGTACAACCGCGCTTCCGCGAAGCCTTGTCCCAGGACGAGCTGCCTCGACCCCGCGACTATCAGCTAGCCGTCTTGCGAAAAATATATCTTGTCACGGGACGAGCACGGAATAGCCTCGCGAAGCTATAGTTTTAGTTAAATTCTAAGAGCGTGTTTTCTGGCGTCGTAGCCACTTTTCATTGTTCACTTTTTCTTAAATGCAAGTGCTTCTTCTTTTATATAACGCTTGGCTTTTTCTTGCTTTTGCCGCTTCCCGCCTCTTTTCAGCCTACAGCCGAGTACGAGACAGCAACAAGGTAAGAGCTACATCGTGTATGATGCGCTCGCCAGTCTCGCGCCGCTTGCTACCCGTGAGTCGATTTTTAGTGTATTAAAAGTACAAATTCTACGTTAGCAAACGCTACATATAAAATGCTACATTGCATTACATAACAGAGAAGCTTAATTTTAATTTATTGTTTCAAAATTTTCTTAAAAATAAAACTACGTTTAATAATTTCAATATAAGTTATATACGTTTGAAAAAAAAAAAAAAAAAAAAACAATTACTTTTAACTTACAAGGAGAGTATACAACATTTGGGTAATGGATTTTCCGGTAACTTTGGGATATGTTTTCTAATATTAAAATATCACTTCCTCTGCTAGTGGTGGCGGGGCTAAACGTACCTCCGCCACTTACGGTACTCTCACAGCACCACAAACTAAGTGAAAGGCCGAACGGAGCGGGATTCAACAGCTGCTTGCAATGGTGGGCCAAAAACTGGCGCGCAAAATGGCTGCCGTCACCTCGCGCGCCACACGTCTCTCCCGCTTACACGGGGAAGAGGGCCGCTCGCCACGCGGCGGACCGCGCGCTCAACGCGCTCAACGCGCGGTGCGCAGCTCCGCTCTTCCGAACTCTATCTTTCTTCTTTCTCTTTCTCACGCCGTAACCCCAGCCCGTTACAATATAAACATATTGGGTTAAATTTTGCACAAATAAAATTTTTACAATTATCTATAATTATTTCTACGATGATTTTTATACATAAAATAGTTGTACCGGTTAACGTTATCATTTCAATTCTTGCTTTTTTATTCATTTTATAATCAATATATATCAATATATAATATATAATTTGAATTGAATTATACTGTTTTAGGGAAAATGTAGCTGTATCATTAGTTGAAAATAGCAACGAGAGTAGTATACATTCAGACGATAACGATGATGAGAGTAATGTTGCTAGTACATCGAAAAATAATTCCGATTCAAATGTAGGCAATAAAAGATGTATTTTTTGCGATAAGATCTACAAAAGAGTTGATAATAGACATTTATCGTTAAGCTCTACGACTAATTTCCAGTCTTTTGAAAAATAAAATCTTACGCTATGAAATGGAACGATGTTGCTTTGATAAAAAAAATTTATTCTCACGAAAACGATGGCTTTGTGATTAGTTATCATAGGTATTGTAAGACTTACAACGTTACAAGTGCAACTAAGGATAAAAATAAAACAGATTGGCACGTTAAACGAAATCATTATTCAATCGCTTTTAAAAAAGTATGTACATTTTTAGGGCAATCTGTTTTAAAAAAAAACAAAAATTTTGCTACGTCTCATTTGTAGTAGATCTTTTTAAGGACTTTCTATTGGAATCTTTTGAGGATATTACAGTTGATAAAAATATTTTTTGTGCCAAAAGAATTCCCGAAAAATTGATAAAGTATTTTAAAAACAAAATTAAAATAGTCGCGAACCAAATGTTCCAAAAATTATTGTGCCGAGTAGTTGCAATCTTGCAATTAATATGGATAGTATATCCAAAAATGATGTTGTGCTTGGAGCAGCACTAATTATAAGAAGACAAATATGCAAAATTGTTCCCAAGACGATTGGAAATGATGTAACTGTGGAAGACCTTATCCGAGGAGAGTGTGAAATACCGTCACATTTATCGGCTTTTTACACCACTTTACTAGTCGGCTTTAATTATAGACGGCGAAAATATGAAAGGACTGCCAGACTCGTAAAGTCCTTTTCTTCGGATGTCATTCATTCAGTTACAAATGGCTCAGTGAAGCTCTCAAAACACATAACATTGGCAAGTACCATAAAATCTTTAACAAATAGTAAAAAGGTTATTAACCTTTTTGCTCCGGGGATTTTTCCTTTAAAATTGACCTCGCATTTTAGCTGAATTTCATGACCTAAGTGAATGAACTTCTTATGACAAGTCGCCACACGGAGTGCTGGTCCATATATGGACCAGTCCCGGAGCGAAAAGG
>JAWWEO010019665.1:0-13059 GCA_035582975.1 Ormyrus labotus | reverse complement strand
TCGATAGGCTAAGTGGAGACATATGACTCAGTTTGGGTGGAATCTGTCACCCGAATGTGGTGTGTTCTCCTTGTAAGATCTCGACATGGATTTGCATCGGGATCTCTACGAAAATATATGTAAAAATTCCTTTTATAAATTAAAAATCTTCGTAAAATCCATATGAATATCCATGTAAATTCACCTAAAAATTCGTGTGTAAATCCTGGTAGAAATCGCTACAAGCATCCACGTGAAAATTCGCATGCAATTACATAGAAATTCCTATGAAAATTCGTATGAGCTTTCGTTGCGGATGTCTACTAGGATTCATTATGGAAATCTCTATGGAAATCTACATGGAAATTTCAGGGTGATTTCAGACTGAATCCGTATGGAATCCACGGAGATTTCCGTCTGATTTCCTTATGGATTTCTGTACGGAAATTTTCAACTGGGTAGGCAATTGACTGTTGCATAATAGCTATCCGAAAATGCAATATAACACAATAATTTGTTTAAATTAATAGAGGCCCACTATACTGCCGCTATATATTACGCCACCTGGCGACAATTGGTATAATTATTTTCAATTTAAATTATTAATAAAAATAATTACTATTGTAATAATTATGATTAATAGTAATAATTATTATTAATTATGATTAATAATTATGATTAATAAATATAATTAGTATTTAATTTCAATTTGTAAATTGATTTTGAAAATATTGTGCTGTCCGCAAGAGTGAGAGAGATAGTCGTATAAACTCGTGTATCGAGTATCGATGCGAGCGCCACCTGCAGCTTAGTTCAAGACCTTACAGTCAGTTGTGTGTTGAATCTACCGCAGATGTTCTGACGCTTAGATTAGACGGCAAAATAAAAACTGTTTATTTATTGCAATTTGCAGTTAAGGCGATGCAGCTTTTCAAGGCTTTATTCAGATAAGTATAATTCATTTTTAAATTACAGTTTAATTGATTTCACATAAGAAAAAATACTTTGTGAAAAATAATTTATTTTTTAGTTACAGGTCCACCCTATTGAAATAATCGAGGTGGAACTCAAGCTTGATTTCCAGCTCGAATCCACCTCGATTCGACTAGATTTTTCCTCTATTTGCCTCGAATCCGCGACTACCTCTGTGTTTGTGGTGTCTACAATTCAGTGGCGAGATTTCTGGCATCGCGACAGCCAGGAAAATCCAGCGACGAGCGGTTACATCGGCGAGGAAGCTGCCAGGCTGAGCGAGCGGTGTGCGCGCCTGGCCCGCTTCAATTTTGTATCCGAAGCAGCGTCGCCAACGTAAGTTTGCGTGCTTGATACCCGAGTGCATCGGTGGCGGCGCAAGTCCCGTTCACGCTGTTTTGCGAGAAAGCTATGCTAGAGTGAGAAAGAGCGGAATTGCCGTGCAGCACCGGTTACACGGCAGAGAGAGAGAGAGAGAGAGAGAGAGAGAGACGGAATGTGAGCGTGACTCAGCGTAGTCACTCTCGGGGAGCAACCGGTTTTCATTCGAAGCTCGCCGAGACTCGGCCGTACTCAGCTTCGCTCGGCTCTCTTCAAGAGCGAGCAACTCTCCTCGCGCGCGGCTCGGCAGAGCTGTCGTCTGCCGCGCTCTTTCTCTCTCGCACTTACGGCGAGAGTGGGTTAATGATTAGTAGCGGCTGATCGGTTCTCACGCAGCGAAATAGATTAGCGGGCGCACAACCATAGGGTCAACTACGCGGCGCGCTTACGAGTTTCAATACAAAGTGTTTATTTTTATTTTCTTTTTGTTTGCTTCACGCCATTGCTTTTACTCCGCCGGTCCGTGCCGCTCTTTCGGCCGGCAAATATTAGTCTTTTTTGTTTCTTTTGTTTTTAATAAAGCTTCTCTTACTTTGCTACTTAACTAACGCGAAGTCATTTGGAGACCCCGTTCGACTCTGTATTCCTTTCCGCGTTTCTCCTTAAAGCTTTACATTACCCGGCCGCCTCCGGGCGCGGATGAGTGTGAGACACTCATCTCCAGCATCTGAGCGAGCTGCGCTGAAGACAACGCAAGGAGTTAGCAACACTACTAAAAAGCACGGCATTGCATCGCCGTGCGTTAGTAACATCGGGTTGCGTTCGAGGAAATATCCCCGAATAATTACCCCGTGACAGTAGCTTTTATTAATTATTACAATTTTTTTGTTTTAAGTGTTTTTAGGTGAAAATTTTTAAAGGTGTACATCCCTTCTTAAGGAATTAAAAAATTCTAATGGTATTATTTTTGATAAATATTCGTCATTATCTCTAAGTTTTAATACTTAAGAATTTCATTATTGATTTCGATAACATCTATATTTCTTGGTGCTAAAATTACACTTTCGTGAAAATCTTGATTATTGATATCTATTGAATTTTCAAAAGTTTCTGCACTTATTGCTCCATTTGACCAATTTTCGTTTGGAATTTTGATTATTTCGTTATCGTTTTCATACTTTGTTGAACAATGTCCATTGTCAATATTTAAAAAGCAATTTTTAAATTCCCTTTCTTTTTTTGAAACTCTTTTATTTTATTTTAACGACATATACTGCAAGTTTTGCCATAAATGACTGTGTTTAACACAATTTTCGATTATTTGTACTCTATTTCCAAAGCGGACAATGGGCAGTGTTTGCTAAAAATCTCAAAATACAGTCACAACTTTTTCTTGGAACATTCTATTATTATTACATAAATCTCTGAACGATCGTACTACTGTTTCAAAAACATGTTTTGATGCCATACTTACTGAATCCCATATAATAACTTATACATTTTTTATTCTATCGCGATGAAGTGTATTGGATTTTATGTTACATGCATTTGCTTCATTAATATTTAGAGGTAATTTAAATGTTGTATATACAGTTTGGCCTCCTTTAAAGAAATTAGCTGCTATTCCAGTCCATGTTACAACTAATACGCTTATTTTGTTCTTATTGAAATAGGAAATCAGTAAATTAAGTAAATAACTTTTACTAGCTCTGACAGGACCATCTATAAAAATATAAGTATCTATAACATATCCTTTGCCGAAATTCAGTGTCAGATAAGTATTACGTTTTTAAATATAACCTGTTCAACAAAATTATTTTCATAATATAAGTACCTCATTCTTAGCTGTCAGGTCCAGCAGTGCAGGTTAATAGCATTTATTTACGTAAGAGCGCAATGCATTATTGTATGACCAGAGTACTAAATACAATAAAATTAGCATCAATTTTTAAGATTATTGTGGAATATATGTCCCTAAGAATTAATAAATAAAATTTTAAAGACAAAATATGTTTCTAATAAGTGTATTATTTATATACACATTATTATTAAAGATGATAAACATATTTTGTATGAAAAAGTACAAATATTTTATGAGAAGTTATATGAATTAATGTTATTTTTAGAAATAACGTCAATTTTCATACAAAACTTGTAAATGTTTTACTATAGAATTGAAACTTTGTTATTGTAAGGTATAGGTATGTTAATTATAATATATTTTTATATTATATAGGTAGTGGAGGCACATTAGAGATCTAGAAATGGAATTTGACTGTGACGAGAGTCAAATTCATGATCAGTCGAGAACCTAAACGAAGAGGACATATCTCAAGATCAAGACAGCGTTAGGCCCTGTGGCTGCACATATCATCTCTATATGTGCCAACGATGAGTCTCTGTGAGTTTCAAGTGAATCCATGATCCGAATGTCATGTGTTCTTTTTGTGAGAAGATTGAAGTCAGATAAAGTATATCCATGTAATAATAAAATCTTGTTTATAATATTCAAAACGTATTTTTCACCTTTTATTTCATTCATATTGAGTAATAAATTTTTTTTTTTTATATTTATCTTATAATTCCCGAGCATTTATCGCATTATGGAAACCACATATGTATGCAAATAATTCATAAATTGTTTTCGGGAACATGATTCCTTTTATTCTTCGTCTACACTAACCAAATTTCTTGCTTTAGTCACTTCAAAAAATGTTGATTCTGTTTTATTTTGATAAGTTTTTAAAAAGCGTTCACGTTGTTACATGTTGAGTAAAAATTCCTGAAGTGGGCCACTAAAAATCGACTATTCGATTTTTATAAATCTTTTTACATATTTTGGAAGCTTTATAGGTCAAATTTAATACCCTAAAATAGTTTGTCAAAATTTAAATTTTTCGAAATGTTATAAACAAATGAAATTTTCAAAGCCTTTTTTTTTTAAATTGCGATAAATCAGTAAATACTATATGAATCTCAATGAAATTTTTATGGTATATTTAGAAATAGTAGGAGAACAAAGTAAGGTATAATTCAAGTAAAAGAAATGTAATTTATTTCTAAATAATTAATTTTGTAATAAACAAATGGTAATTTAACACACTTCTTGGTGTAAGAGAAATTTCTTCTTACATTTATATACTTTAAACTATTATCTAGACGACTGAGCAATAAAATTTTGGTGCACTCCAGAAAAAAGTTATAAACTAATTTTAATGAGTAAAAATTCCTTAAGTGGGACACTAAAAATCGACTACTCTACACAAATTTATTGTACTCGATCGTAATATCGTAAGTAAATATTTATTTACTATCCGATAGTACGATCATGTACAATAAATTTGTGGAGAATATGACCAGTCCCGTCAAAGTTAATACCCTAAAATAGTTTTTGAAAATATCAATTTTTCGAAATGTTATAAACAAATGAAATTTGCAAAGCCTTTTTTTAAATTGTATTGTATTGTATTGTGGTTTATTGTATAAAGAATACAAAGATGGACAACGGACGATACGCTGCCCATGAAAAGTTTAGACAAGTTTTGACAGTCAAATTTTCGTGTTATACATATGTGTCATGTAAGTCAGTTAGTAGTGTAGTTTACAATACATAAAGAATCTAAATCAATCTAATTCTGTAAAGTGTGTCCAATCCAGCTGCTTAAAGGTACTGAGGGATGCCGCGTCCCTGATAGCAGATGGGATAGAGTTCCATAGGTGCGCCGCTTAGACTGAAAATGATTTCAATCAGAATTTAGTACGAACTGTAGGGCTCATGAGTTCCTTTTTGTGGCCCCTCACAGGCAACCTAGGCATATACCTGATTAGCAAGCTAATCAGGTACTCCGGAGTACGCATGCGTAGGACCTTGTAAATGAGCACGGCCATAAACTATGACCTGCGGCTTTCCACTCGCAGCCAGCCCAGGCTAATCCTATGACGGGTGATGTGATGAATCCTCCCAACACCCATCACATACCTGACACCTGAATTTAAAAGTGTCTGTATTCTGCGTTTTGTGTGTTTTGGTGCGTCTAAGTACACTATCGAACAATAATCAAGGTGGAGAAACAGAAGGGCTTCAGCCAGTCTCTTACGTAGAAGCTGAGAGGTGTATTTACGGAAAAATCTCAAACTATAGAGTGTTCGGTTGTACTTATTTGTCAGGGCATCTACATGCTTTGTCCAGGAGAGTGTCGAATCCAGGGTGACCCCCAGACTCACTACTGATTCCGAGAACGGTATCAGTATTCCCCCAACCCGCACTCCCTGTAATTCCGTGCCTCTCAACCTACACCTGAGGTGGCTTGAACCGATGGCAATAGTTTTTGTTTTACCCGCATTGTTGTGGTGGTGTAAATGTGGAGGAGATCCGCATAAAGGATATGCTGCACAGCACTTCCCAAGACATCACACACATCATTAATGTAGAGGCAGAACAACAGGGGACCCAGGACTGAGCCCTGTGGTACGCCGAGGTTCACGGGTAGAGACGGCGATTGACCAAGAGATCTTGTTTTAACAAGTTGCTCTCTACCCCCTAAATAAGAGATAAACCACCTGAGCGCAGCCCTGGACACTCCGACTTCTCGGAGCCTCATAAGCATGCGGGTGTGGGAAACCCTGTCGAAAGCCTTACTGAAATCAAATAAAAGAAGTTACGTGGTCTGTCGTTGGTCCATGGCATGCCGGATGTCCTCTGTAAGTTTTAGTATTGCTGTTTGTGTGGAGTTATGTTTGCGAAACCCAACTGGCTTAAATCGGAATCCCTCCTCAGGTGTACAGGCGAGAATATCCTGCATATATTTACTCCTATCCGGGTCACTTTGAAAAGAAATGCCCGCAAAATGTTTGTTTAGCACTTCTAGTGTTATGCCATTCAAGTCTTCCCCCTTGGAAGGAAGCATAATTGAAGATACATAATTCATTCCAGATATTACTGTTTTCTAGGGCTGTTGTAAGCCTTTTCTGGTAATAGCTTTTCCCGTGCTTCAGACGTTTTAAGCTCTGCCAAATCACGCAGCCTCATGAACTCTCCATGCAGGGCTTCGCTACATATCGTACCTATATATATCGTTTGTATGTCGCGTCCCTCTTTCTGCACAGGGCCTTGATCTCAGAGTCAACCCAAGGGAGACGCTTTTTAGCGTTCTTAGCCAGTCTTAGTGGAGCTAATTGCTCGACAACCTCCATTAGGTTAGGCCTTAGATCCCCGACCGCTGCATTGAAATTAAACTCGTCGATGTCGTGTATCATTGAGTCCCAACAACATTGGCTAAGCAGGTTATTTAACTCATCGGAGTGGATATTTTTGAAATCCCGATAGCTGTCTCGATGAGTGATTGGTACGTCCTTATGTATAAGGAGCGAGATACTTATAACGCTATGCCTACTGTTGAAGGGGGGTTCAATGTTCTGTGGGTTAATGAAAGTGTCGTTAGTGTCTGTGAGTATTATGTCAATCCAGGTGCTGGAGGTGGGAGTAATATGCGTGGGGTCATGATGGACTAGCTGGACGGAGAACTCATCTATGAGCTTTCGAAGCGATCTAGATTCATTGTTGTGTTTCAGCAGATCAGCATTGAAGTCTCCCATAATAATTTTATAATCGAAAGAGTGAACGCGAAGATCATTCAGAAACGTAGGATTTTTACGGTAAGAGATTTGCGGGGGGCAGTACACTACTACAGCCAGGATAGGCGGAGTTTTGCCTATGGTGATCGCACACATGAGGTACTCAGGGACCCCAGGGTTTCCTGGACGCCGCACGTCCGACTGAGCAACTATCTCGACTCTGTATCCCTTCCTGACGTAAAGTGCAACGCCTCCACCCGCGCGATTTGTATCCTGTTTGATAACGCGGTAGCCTTCAACGCCGATAGCCTAATCCGATATCGCCGGCCCAAGCCATGTCTCCGCCACTCCAAATAAGTGATACGAATCTTGATCAGAGAGGTACTGCCGAATTGGCCCAATGTGCCCGGCTAAAGAAGTAATATTTATGAAGCCCGTTCTGAGGAGCCCCAAGCGATCAGTACCGCGGATCCCCTGACCTAGTAATTCTTTTATGTTGTGTTGTTTTGTGAACGTGTCGTCCATGTTTTTGACGGTGTGATTCGTAAGAATTGCATCAATGTCATCCTCCTTCTCTATCATGTGTGCTCGTGCACCGTCATGAAGCCTAGTCATGCAGCAGCCCTTACGTTGCCAAATATATGTGAATCCTCTATTTTTGGCCGCATTTTTTAAGTGAATAAAACGAATATATTCTGCCTTAGATAAGTATTCATTTATATAGATGGGCCTATTTATGAATTCAGGGCGTGCTTCATGGCCACACTCCGCAAGGTCAACGTCAAGGGTGTTAAACCCTGTTTTCTGTTTTTTCGCCATCATGATGTTTTCAAGTGTGTGTGGATGTTTAAAAATGACCTGCATAGTGCGTGGCTTGGTGTTGGGACCGTCAGATGTTGCGCCTCCACTGATGGAACCGGACAGAGACGAGTGCCGAACAGTGGTGGGTTCGTAAAATACACGATGCCGTAAATGCTATTTACGACGCGTCGTAAACGTATGTATGTAACGTCGTTTTTGGATCCATTTTATACGTGTATTAAATGTCATAAATGAAAGCCAATGAAAGCGCACGCAGCACCCGCGCTTATTGCACCCGCGGTTGCCATTCCGATGAGAGCTTGCGCCTCTCGCGCACTTTACCAATCTTTTTGTTTTAATTTTGAAGAATGGGTGGAAGAAAGGAGCATACAGAATACGACCGTATGGGTTTCATTAAGAAAAAATCAAAAGGGTGAAAATATAGCTTTATGCGAAGTGCGTAGTTTTATGATCAATTTTCGATTTTGAAAAATTTTATTTGAATTTTTTTAATGATAGGATTAAGATATTTCAGTCGAACAAAAAGCATTTTAAAGAGCATAAAAATACCTATGATTTCGGAGAAAAAGTATTATAGAATAGTTTGAAATTATGTTGTTGACATTGATTGTTGTTAATGAATCTCACAGATAATATTGGAAAAATAAATTAGTTAGAAGGAAGCTAAGTGCCAATGAATTGGCAGCGGTTTATACATTTTTTAAAAATGAATTTTCGTGTATTGGATTATTTAACCTTATGCAAATTCGTGTTGATTGGCCCGATCAACTGCCGGTTCTGTCAATAAATAAATAAATGAGTTGTCAGGTGTGCTGAGCAATAAAAAAAATTGTTCCTCGTTGCATAAGCCAATAATTATGCTGGCAAAAGCTACACCAGCCACAGTGAACGATGTCAGTGTGTTTCGGAGATTCTTTGCTTCTTTGTATATCCTAACGTACAGTAATGTATGAATGACATGCGGTTACTCTTAAATCTTTCTCATTGACAAGAGGTTGCGTAGGCGGTGTTTGGCCGGCTAATAATTATGCTGAGAAAAGTTACATTCATTGGAGGTGACAAAATCGGCATATTTCGTCTTTCTCAAGTTCGGTCATAAAATAGTGCGGTCCCGTTTCATTCTGATGGGAAGCCGTTCTTCTCAGCTTCTTACTGATAAAATAAAGTTTTTGTAAACGTAGTTTGGGAAGCTAATATTTGTGCTAGACAAAGTTAGAGGCAGTCGAGTAGAGGATTTTCCCACATTTCAGTATTTTTTGAGTCGGTGGGGTAATAACGAGATTCAGCCTCTGAATGCGGTTATTCTCAAAATCTTCCCTATTGACCAGATATTCCGCAGACGGAGTTTGACCCGCTAATAATTAAAACATTGTTTAGAGTTTGCATTCCGTATGCTCCTTTCTTCCACCCATTCTTCAAAATTACAACAAAAAGATTGATAAAGTGCGCGAGCGCCGCAAGCTCTCATCGGAATGACAACCGCCGCAGCCTCCGATTCCAAAAATAGAATAAGCGCGGGTGCTGCGTGCGCTTTCATTGGCTTTCATTTACGACATTTAATACACGTATAAAATGGATCCAAAAACGACGTTACATACATACGTTTACGACGCATCGTAAATAGCATTTACGGCATCGGGTATTTTACGAATCCACCACTGTTCGGCACTCGTCTCTGTCTCGGGCGCCCTCGACTCAGACTCGTGTTGAATACCTCACCCTCGCTAGAAATAGCTCATTTTCTCCCCTTGTTGCACAATGTACTATTACACTGAGAACAGCAATTATTGAGAGTGAATTTTTTGTTTACTCAGGATATAGTAATCGTGTTCTTTTATTTATCAGTTCCGCTAATTGTTTCGTTGTAATAATTTTTAAAAATGAGCTTTCAAAAATAATTTTATTGAACGTAAAGTCTTTCGTCTAAATGGAGTTGCTTTTCAGTTCTTTTCTCGATGCCCAAGAAAAGAGTGGCTATGCTATCAAAAGTTGCTCGGAATACCTCGAGGAAGTTCAAGATCAGGCATCTTAATTGTTCACTAACATTTTTGTAGACGGCACGTGCCTTTTTGTCTTCCTAGTGAATAAATAGTACATTGTGTAATAAGGAGAGAAAGTAAGCTATTTCTATCGAGGGTGAGGTATGTCTGCCGGTATTCTCGTCTTCGATTCGTCCTGAAAACACTGCACCCGAGCCTGAAATAGCTTTACCTCAACTCAGGCATGAAATAGCCCTCAATTCACGCTGGAAAGCAGCGCAGAAAATGGAGCATTTCAAGCGTTTGAGAAAATTTTATGTTCAAACTAGGAAAAAAGTCCTTTTTCCCCAATGCCAGCGGTCGATTTTCTCTGCTTCAAGCTATTTTTTACGATCTCTGTGCACGAGTTGAAATGCCCAAGATCACCTATCCAATTTTATGACACTAAAAGATGGTTTTTCATGCCTTCGTAAAAAACACGTTGGCTAATACGGTGTGTAACAGGGAAAGAATAGTACAGTATGCAACAAGGGGCAAAAGTAGAAGATTTTTCCCGCGGGTGAGATTACTTCCCGAACGAGAATATTTTCGCTTTGCTCGGACAGTAAACGCACCATCGCGAAAAAAATATTCTCGTAAGGGTAGTATAATCACCCAAGGGATAAATCTACTTTTGCATGGTGTTGCATATAGTATTTTATTCCACTCTCGGAAAGGCCACTTTTTGGTTCTGAAAAGTGTGGTCAAAACAACTTCGCATTCTAAAAATTTTCGAAAATTTTGAATTTTTTGAAAATTTGGATATTTTGGAAAATTTTGAAGATTTTATGAAATTTTTGAAAATTTTGATAATTTTGACAATTTTTGGAAAGAGTTTACTTTTGCTCCGCAAAATTTTCCTTTTGCCCCGATAAACTAGTTTTCGAGAAAAATATGCTACTTTCGCCCCGCTTATCAGGGACAAAAAGTGAGTTTTTCCGTCTAGTGTGGAATAAAGATTCGGGTGAGGTTTTCAGCACACCTCACTCTCGCTAGAAATAGCTTATTTTTCTCTGCTTCTTGCAGAATGTACTATTTTAATGTTAGATTTCGTAGCAAAAATTTGACACTGTGTAAAATTACTTGAAATAGTCCTAAAAATTCAGATATTCTTAAATTTATTTTCTGACTTTGTACATAAAAAACATTTTAGCACATTTTTGTATTTTAAGAAACTTTTACAGTACTTAATTACACTACCGGTCAAAAGTTTAAGTTCACTCAGTAAAAAAAAAGAAAATTTTAAAAGTTTAATATCTCAGGAACTGCATATCATAATATACTTTGATTTAGCTCATTTTAAAGCTTTTACGCAGTACTTCCAAAAGTATCTTTTACATTTTTTTGATTAAGGCATTGGTTTAGCTTGGCTGTTAGTTTGAAGATGCGTTAATCTAGATAAATTTTAAGGGTTGCTTTGGCTCCCAGCCTATCCATGAGATATTGATTTGTCTAAAAAATTCCCAAATGACTGTCAAGAAGAGTCCAAAATCTTCAAAATCCATTTTTGAACGTCGTCGTAAGTCAATTTTTAACTGAAAAATGAGTATTTTTATAAAAAAAATTAATGTTTAGTATCTATTTTTTATTTTAAATAATACGCATTGGACAAAAAAATATTAGAAATAGAAAATGTTTCTTTTTTGTGAACAATAAAAAAAAAATAAATAAAACAAATCAATAAAAAATAAAAAAAATTAATGAATTTTCTACAGAAAATTTTTTTTATAAACTAATTTATAAGTTTTTATGTAAACTAATATATAACATATTATAACTTTTCATAAACTAAAAACTTTAATTTAATACCGCCAAAAAAACAAAATCATTACAAAAACTAATTGACAGGATGCCCAGAGTAAATGTTGCTGTTATTAAATCGAAAGGGGGATATTTTGAAGTCAAAAATTTAAAAAATATATTGTTAGATCTTTGTGAAGGTCATCATATATATCCTTTTTCAAATGATTATTCCACTTAAACAATCTCATTTAAGTTATTAAGGGTAAACTCAGTTTTTTTGGCGGTATTAAATTAAAGTTTTTTAGTTTATAAAAAATTATAATAAGTTATATATTAGTTTATATAAAAAGTTATAAAATAGTTTACAAAAATTTTCCGTAGAAAATTCGTTAATTTTTTTAAATTTTTTTATTGAATTTTTTCTTTTTTTTTATTGTTCATAAAAAAAGAAACATTTTCTTTTTCTAACATTTTTTTGTACGATGCGTATTATTGAAAATAAAAAATCATTTCTCTATTTTGAAGATTTTGGACTCTATTTTATAGTCTTTCTTAGAATTTCTTAGAATTTCTTAGAAAAATTAATTTTTCACGGATAGGCTGAGAGCCAAAGCAACCCTTAAAATTTATCTAGATTAACGCATCTTCAAACTAACAGCCAAGCTAAACCAATGCCTTAATCAAAAAAATGTAAAAGATACTTTTGGAAGTACTGCGTAAAAGCTTTAAAATGAGCTGAATCAAAGTATATTATGATATGCAGTTCCTGAGATATTAAACTTTTAAAATTTTCTTTTTTTTTACTGCAGGGAACCCAAACTTTTGACCGGTACTGTATTTACAAAGAGGCTTTTAAAATTGCTTAAACATTTGTATGCACAGCTTCTGTTAAATAATTGGGAATTCTTTGTGTTCATTTTTGTTTGACGTGCCATGTTCTTTAAATTTCTAACTAATTGATTGTTCGATTATTATCTCGTTTTTATTATTATTTTATTTTTATATGCTCATTTTACAATTTAATGAAAAGCTAACAACATTTAAATATAAATTTAATTATAATATAATATAACTTTAATATTTTATAATAATATAATAATATATAGATAATAATAAATAGGGAATATAATAATATAGAAATATAATAATATAATCTGGACGGTCGGACGGAGGACGGACACACGAACTTTAATATAATGTAGATCATTTTATTATAACTTTTTACATTAGTTTTAGCAATATCTCTATTTAAGGGAGTTATATACCGAAAAAATTTTAAAAAATCAATTTTTTTTTTATTTGAGTTTTTGATTCTATACTTTATCCAAAACTTAGAAAAAAATGTTCATGCGGAAATTTAAAAAATTTTTTTTTTACGGCTTAAAATGTGATTTTCTTAAAGTAATAAAATTTAAGTTTACTAAAAAAATCACTGTAAAATAGTTTAATTATTATTTTAACATTCTGAAACATTTTTCTATTATACTTTATTGATTTTCGATACTTTAATAAAAGAATTTCAATTTTGAATCTCTGAATATAGCGCGCTCATTGCGCTTCAGTCGTGCCGCCGCAGGCTGTGCGATTTGTCAGCTGATCGCTTTTTAGTTCATAGTTTTGCCTCAAGCGT
>JAWWEO010019664.1:0-13077 GCA_035582975.1 Ormyrus labotus | reverse complement strand
TAGAGAGAGCACGACTCCAGCTATTGCCCTCTCTCTTTTATCCTGTCCTCAGCGCTTTAGGCAGGAGGCGCAGTCTACCTCTATAAGTCTATGGCGCCACCTGTAAACTGAAAATTTGTCCAACCCACTCTCCATCGCTTGATTGCTGATGTAAGGCTAGATGGCGCACCATTTGCGCATGCGCGGCCCTTATAAAAGGAGCCGCCGAAGCCAAAGCCAGCCAGTCCGCCTCGGGCCAAAATCCGAGATACTACGTGTGCTGGCATGTGTCCCGGAACAAGCGCAATCATCTGTAGCTGTTTAGGTGCGCTCGCCTGACAGAAGCAACTATTACGAGGAATCCCGATCCTCGAACCCGACCTTCTCCTGGAGCAGTACGTGTGCGAGCGTCTGCTCCTTCCCGAAAACACCTTTTCCTGGAGCAGTGAGTGTGCGAGCGTCTGCTCCTTCACGAAAATACCTTCTCCTGGAGCAGTACGTGTGCGAGCGCCTGCTCCTTCCCGAAAACACCTTCTCCTGGAGCACTGCGTGTGCGAGCGTCTACTCCTTCCCGAAAACACCTTTTCCTGGAGCAGTGCGTGTGCGAGCGTCTGCTCCACTTCCGTTCCAGCACCTATCGGGGACAAAACGCATTCCGGCGTTTGCTCCAACCCCCGTTCCGAATCCGAGGGGCTAAACACGCTCCGGCGTTTGCTCCACCAGCGCATTAGTAGTTAAGTGTTAGTTTTAAGCGTATAGTTTAAGTCCTAGAATAAGCGTTAAGTAAACACGTAGTCATAAGTCCACAAATAGTTAATTAGATTCGCTAACCCTAGTTTTACGAGCGTTGTTGTAACCGTAGTCCTAAGAACTGGAATCATTGTATATTAGTGGAGGCCTGCCAGGAAAGACGCGATTTCAATTCTACCGGAAACCGTCTAAATTAATCGAACACAATATTGTTCACAGATTCCTGGTGCGCCTGAGCCTCTCCAACTGTCGTCATCGACTAAAACGATTATAATGAATTTTTTTTTACAAGTTATTGTTTATCACTTAGAATATTGTTTTTGTAAATTATTTTTTTATCGTTATCTAAATATAGGTCTATTTAAGCTAATTCTCTTTCTAATTTCTTGCAAACCTAATTCCACTCTCCCTTCCGTTGATATCCTATCCGGCACGTAAAATCAGTCCGTTACAAACTATAAGCCATCGTATAAATTTCTCGTTCGATAAATAAATGTTTTAAATTTAAATTAACTTAAATTAATGACATTTAGCTTTGTAAATGAAATTATTATATTTATTATATATGAAAAAACAATAAGAAATAAAAATAGTTATATTGTAGCAATAAAATTATTTAACACATTACCAAATGAATTATAATGTTTAAAATTAAGCAAAAATTCTATTAGAAATAAAATAAAGAACTTTATTACTGTTGAATAGAGAAAGCTATTTTATTAATACATATTTTTATTTACTCTGGAATTTTCTTTTTGGTACTTATAATTGTTAGTTATAAGTTAATAGATTATAAGTTATTGTTATATTATTTTTCAGTCAGCCTATGTACAGGTAACTCTGTTTACCTCGATAGGAATTTACTCTTTAAGATACCTATATACGCATAGGAAACTTCTATGTAAATTTTAACTGGTTTTCAATAAATAAAAATAAATAAATATTATTATAGTATAGAGTAAGTTAAAAATATGTAAATCTATGAGAAAATAATAATGCAATTCTGTAACTATATAAACAAGTTATTAGTAATTATAATAAAAAAGATAAATATTTCATATAATGATAAATAAACTATTAAAAGTTACAATTATTGGAAATGGAAATTGTTTATTTCATTGCTGTTCATATTTTTTGTATAATTCACAAAATTTTTATAATCAAGTTCGATTACAAATTGTAAATAATGTTACAAATAATTAGTTAAATTATGAATCATTTATTTTGGGAAATGAATATTATAGTAATACTTCTAATTCTATTCAATATTATGAATATATGAGTAAAAACGCAGTTTATGGAAATGAAATTAAAATCAAAAGTTTTGTTGAAATTTACGATGTATATTATTGCTGAGAAATGCTCCGTCTAGCGGTTTAAACGTAATTTTTTTACGTGAAAAAGTAAGATTATTTTGAGGAGTAGAAAGGGCTAATAAATGAAACAATAAATTACAAAAGTAATAAGAAACTTTATTCTTAATTAGAGGTTAATAGAAGTAGAGGCATTGCGGCGCATCAAACGGTCGGTTGCGACGCGTGCGACGGCGTACGAGCCGATTGCGTCCGAGAGAGAGAGAAAGGAGTCGCGGATTGTTTATAGATTTTGACGAATTGCGTTCGCGAATTTTGTGTGTGCGCGCGTAGAAGAGTGAGCCTGGCAGTGGAGCCAGGTTGGGTCGAAACCGCGTCGAATTAGAGCGACCGAGAGAGAGGCACGTGACAGTTGAGTCAGGCCTATGTAGCAGGCGCGCGAACGAGTGTGAGTGAGAGCGAAAACGCGAAAACTGAAATAAAGTAAATTTGCGCCTTGACAGCGGAGTCAGGCTTGTAACAGAGCGATTTTTGAGTGTGATTCTGCGGTCAAATCGATCCTCGTTCTTCCCGGCGAGGAAAGTTCAGCGGAACTCCTTTTTGCGAAAAGAATTCCAGCACGAGAGTGTAAATATTTGTATGAGTTTGAAAATAAATAAATTGTTTGTGCCCGTGGTTCGGGAAGCGAAATAAAATTGTGTAATTTTATTTTAATCAAAAATCTACCACGTCACACAAATAATACGTTTTTAAGGTATTTCGAATATTTATTTATTTAATAATATTTAGAAATATTCAATATCAAATATAACGTTTTAACAGTATTTTAAATAATATCTTTCAACCATTGTTCGGCTGGGGAAATTATTTTTTTTAAATTATACGAAATGGAAATTATTCAGTATTAAAGGTCATTTCGTATTCCCTAGCTCTGTCTCTTAATTAGCTCCTTAGTTTTCAAATTTAATATCTTATTTTATTATCGCATTTTTATTTGCGCAAAAGTTTTAGTTCATAATTTAAAAAGTTTAATTGATTAACTTTAAGTAACCATAAAATTCAAGTTGCATTTCGATAAAATGTAACTTCGCTAAAACTTCTAAATTCTCTTCATCTAATCGCGCGCGCGCAAGAGAGAGAGGCGAGTAAGCTCTGTTGATAAAGCAGAGCTACTCTCTCTCTCTCTCAAACAACTTTTCTTAGCAAAAATCCATCCAGGGGGTTTTAAGGCTCTCTGAGGGGATTATATTAAATTATTTAGGACCTAAAGGAAGTAGTTTGAAGGGTATTGAAAGGATTGGATGCTGGGAAAAGCTGTAACATGCAAAACAGCTGTCGCTTAGCTTTGGATACACAATTTGTTTTAACTTTTACACAGAAAGGAAAGAAGTTAGGATAATGGAAGTAGACTTAAAAGATTCGTTGGAATTTTTATATTATTAGAGCCAAAAACTAGCTCAATAGAGCTATTAGAACAAAAGTTGACTTGAAAACCTTGCATGTCAAAATGAGCAAAGCCCATTTAAGGTGAATGGTACTGTAAATAGGAAAATGATAATAGAATTAAGGATTGATAAGTAGCAGTGTTATTTAAAGTAAGGTCTTGTTGCAGCGATAGACAGCGTTAAGAGAAAAAGAATGAGAGTAGGGAGTGCGTGTTGTGAGAGGTTAGGGAACTGTAAATAGTAAAGGATGGATGGATGCAAGTCGCGATAAGGCCAAGGCAACAAATCCTTGTTTGAAAACGCGTCGCCGAGACCTACTTATTTCCGTGGCATTAAAGGGGATTTAACGGGAGAAACCGCGCAGGCACCGACCAACACAGTAACATCGCAACCAGAAGAACTCAACGAAACGCAGCATACGAGCGAACACAAACGACACATCACCAGCGCACCAAAGACGAGAAGACACCATCTCAGCGATCAAGGTTGCATAAGCGAACGATCGACGAGCAGACGTATGCGGCCGCATGCACGAAGAAGAAAGCGAGTGACGTCACGTCAGCTGACGAGTGTCGATGGGCGGTGCGCGCGCGCCACGAGTGCGAGAGAGACGCTCTTATGCAGTGCTGACTCATAATTATCCGCCGTGAGGCTGTACGTCCACCGACGAAACCTAAAGGCGGTGCGTTAGGCAGCGTAAGCAGAGAAACGGCGACAATTCAAAATGTAGCGCCGGTTGAAGCTTGCGAGAGATGCGAGAGATAGTCAACGACGTTCGGCGACTGATTTGACGGCTGGATGACACTGATAGCCAATCAGCGATCGCCACGTCCCGCGACAATGATGAGGGAGAAGACCACCAGTGAGGTGAAGAAGACGGCAATTTTTGGCCATTCGTTGTTAGTCTGGCCTACCGAACGGTACTGTGTGGTGCTTTGTGCGGATTGCTGAGCGGAAAAGAACCTACGAGGAATGCCTGTGAGAGAGTTAGTCAGCGAAGCGTGCTCTAGTGCTTCTTGGTAAAAAGAACGTAAGTCCAGAGTATTTTTTTCAGTTTTTTCTTTTCGTATTTCGCGAGTGCTCGGCGACGCGGCGCCCAGGCGAGGACGAATCCCGGGAGCGACCCGGTTACGCGAGTTTGTCCGGTTAATTATAAAATCAGAGTAGTTGAATAAAACTTAGTTGCTTGCAATGTGCTAGTATTTATTATCCTCGGAAGTTTTTCCCGTTCCTGCGCGTATTTTTTCGCATCGTTTTCAGCGATTAATTATAGCGGCCAGCGAGTAGGTTTTAGCCATCGTCTTCAGGTTGGTGAGCATCTGGCGGAATCTCCTTTGAGGCGACAAGGGTCTCCATCAGTAACCAGTGTAAGAGATAAAAGAAATAAATTCGGTGCTGAAGAGTAGCACCTGGAACACAACGAATCTCGATTTATCGCGACGCTCTAATTTTCTCTAATAATTATATTAGAGAAAATTAGAGCGTCGCGATAAATCGAGATTCGTTGTGCGGAAGATCGTCACGTGGCGAGATCCAACGTTACAACTTAACCTAAATATAATTTTAATGACAAACAAAGAAAATAGATCAGTGGTAAAGAGCTTGTCTAGAAAGATAATATCTCAGGGTTCGAATCCTGGTACAGAATTTTTTTTCTTTTTTTTAAATATATTAATATTACTATAGGAGCTTTATATAGAATGTAGGTTTACACTATAATCTTGAACTATGCTCAGGTACTATAGTTATGTAGTAAATACTACATGAAGATTATGTAGTATATAGTTTTACGTATAGTTAGGTATTCTAGTATTGGATTATACTCTTGTAGTAAATATTATATTATACAATTGTACTATTAGTTAATGTTTTGAAACAGGAAAGGGACGGCAGTAAAAGATCTATTTTCCAAAATATAATGATTTATTCATTCAATTAGAACAAAATACAGAAGCTTCTCTAAGCGCGAACCTCTCTCTGTCGAAGCCGAGTCACAATGCCGTCTCTCCTTCTCTACCGATAACGCATGGCGCGCACGCATCGGCGGATAAATAAAACAAAATAAAGCAAGAGTTGTCTCTTTCAACGGATTCTGAACATCCTCCCACCTTGAGACTTTAACTCAATCTTACAAAACGTACAATAAGAAATTACAATAAGAAATACAAATTTTTATAAACAGTAAATGTCGCAAGAGAAACTATTTAAGTATTTTCCTCTTTGCTTTAAGAATTCGGTTTTTTAATAATACGTCCGCTTTGTGTCTTCATTTCTTGATTCGCAGATTTCCCGTTTGTTTGAACTTGACTTTCAACAGTCTTATTATTTATTTCATCGATTTTTTTCATGCAAAACATTGGTATCGTTGGTGCGATCTTCGATTTCAAGCGGGTATACGCGTTGGATAGGTCGTCGACATTGGCCATTCTTTGTCTTTAAGACAACTACTCTGATTATTCCGTCACGGCCTGGAATAAGCCTTTCCACACGACCTAAAGGCCAGTCAATCCTTTTACTCGGATCGTCGCCTATAATTACTACATCGCCAATATTAATAATACGCGATTCTTTAGAATTAGTTTTTAAAAGTAGTTGACTCAAATATTCTCTCCTGAATCGCTTACGTAGGTCTTCTATAACCTGCTGTTTACGCTTAAACTCAAGATTTAAATCAATTTTATTAACAATGTCGAGATCAGGATTTTCAGTTCCCTTAACGCCGTGAAGGAACATAGCGGGAGTCAATAGTTGTAATTTATCGGACGCTTCAGTTACAAAAGTTAAAGGTCGAGAGTTTAGCGTAAGTTCGCAATCGCATAATACAGAAGTCATTTCTTCATACGTGAGACAACTTTGCGAAGTAGAATCTTTAACAAACCTATCAGGCGCTCCCACCATTGACCCCACGACGCCACTGCGGGAGGGTTAAAACGCCAATCAATTCTTAGAGTAGAACTATATCGATTAATCACGTCATAATTCAATTTCGAAAACATGTTGTCGACACCAATAAAGTTAGTGCCATTGTCACTATATACTATTGACGGCCTACCCCTACGTGTAACAAACCGACAAATACTACCTAAAAATTCTATTGTCGACATTCCGGAAACAAGTACTAAATGAACCGCTCTATAAATGGCGTAAGTGTATAAGCAGATCCATACCTTTTTCTGGCCTTTAAAAATTATAGGGCCCGCAAAGTCTATGCCAGTGACATCAAACGCAGAAGTATCTTTAACACGGTGGATAGGTAACAGCGCCGGATCTGCTCGCAATGGCTTAACGTTTTGTCTCTGATACACAATGCATTTAGAAATGATACGTCGTACAGTTTTTCGCACCGCTAAGATCCAAAATTTTTCCCTTATTTGGCACATAACCGTTTGCACACCAGCATGACACATAGTTTCATGCATTTCACGTATTAATAAATTAACAATTTTATGTTTATGATCTAGTACAACCGGATACAAGAAGACAAAACTATCCTCGCGTTCAATAATCTTTGTCTTTAAGCGAATCAGACCATCGATGTGTACAAAAACATTTAGGCTTGCTAATTTTGGATCTTCTACAGAGTAAAACATTTCCTTTTGTACAACGCTTAACAACTTTAATTCTGTGACACGAATTTCTTTATACGTCAATCGACCACAATTTATTTCCTTTTTTAATTTAAAATTTTTAAATCTTAGCATAATAGTATAAAAACGAATTAATTTACTATATGACGAGAATTTTTCGACTAGTTCCGAATTAGACTTTGCTTGTTCTTTAACATTTACCATTGAAATTTGTGCTGATTTTTTCAGTTCGCTGTTGATTTCGCATTCATCAACGTCCTCTATCGTAGAAAATGATACAGATCCAGGCATTCGGAGCCAGTCGGGTCCTTCCCACCATCGAGACTCTAACAGCTGCTTCGCATGACAGCCACGCGAGGGCAAGTCAGCGGGAGTTAGTTCTCCGGGAACAAAATCCCATTTGCCTACTGACGTCAATTGACGAATTTTCCGCACGCGATTAAAAACAAAGGTACCCCATTGTAAATCTCGACCTATCCAGGCAAGGACAGTAGTCGAGTCTGTCCAATAAAAGACGGGTACGTTCTCATACTCCAACGCGTCCAAAATCGCGCGCGTTTGACGGCTCCCTACGCAGGCTGCTAAAAGCTCTAATCGAGGTATTGTTGTCTTTTCCGGAACAACTCTTATTTTCGCCGCGAGAAACTTTATTTTTACCCGGTTTTCATTTTCGACTCGCAAAAATGTTACGGTAGCGTAAGCGGCCTGGCTAGCGTCGCAGAAGGTATGTAAAGAGAAACTTCCTTTTCCGAATTTTCTCGGCATTTCAATTTGCAAGAACTTCTCGTCTACCGAAGAATCCCAATCAATTTTCTTTTTCCATAATGATTTTAATAATATTTTAGGTAGTACAGTTACCGGCGCGGTGAAACCAATTGGATCAAATAACTTATGTACCGTAGATAAAATAGTACGTTAAGTAACATTCTCGAACGTTTCATTACTTAAAACAGACGGCTTAATTCTTATATATCTTATTATACGAAATTCCAAGAACTGGAGTTACTTCTTTTCCCGTAAAATCGTGGGTAAACTCCCACCCTCTTAAGTCGAAACTGGCTTTGGCCATTACATCTTTCGCTGTAGATATAAACAACTCAAGTTCTTCGATCGAATCGACGCTCGTAGCACAGTTATCCACATACAACGATTTGGTTAGTTTTTCAATAATTTCTCGAGTTCCTCTCTCCGTGGTTTGCTTCGATGTATTGCGTAGGTGCATTTCAAGAACCGCGCCTAATAACAACGGACTGCACGTCAAGCCAAAAACAACCCGATTATGTCTGAAAACTTTCAATTCTCCATTTACAAACCAAAAAGAACGCAGGAAATCGCGATCTTTTCGATTAATCTCGATTTGTAAGAAGACCTTGCGTATATCGAGCTCACGAAATTGAAGCAATGTTGCAGGTATCAATTCTATTAGGTTGGGCCCTTTTTCCAAACACAAATTCAGAGGCGGAAAACCCTTTTCGCTAGCTGAAGCGTCAAATACAGGGCATATCCTCGTAGTGCTATCGTTTTTTATTACCGGCCTATGAGGTAAGAAACGCGCCTGACGATTCAGTTCGTTTTCAGGCACCAATTCAATGATGTTCTCGTTGAGCCACTCGGTGAAAACTCTGTCATATTCGGAGTATAAACCATCTCTTTCTAGTTTTTTCACAGTATTATAAAGACGCTTTTGCGCTAACTCGAGGTTATTAGATACAGGCGCATGATCAGCTATCGAAGGTAAATCTACCGAGTATCGACCGTTCGAGAGTACTTTAGTCGTTTTTAAAAAATTTTCCTTTACGATTTGTTCTTCGCGTATTTGATTTAATTTTTCTATCGGATCTCTTATCCCTAAAACATCTAGACTCCAGAAGTCTGAGATTTTGGCTTCCGAAACAAACATTGAAATAGGTATGCACGCTGCGTCAGTTCGTATGAAACACTCGTGTCTTCACGCTTCCTAAGCTTTCGAAAAACAAAATATTAGTAAAATAATTTATTTTCAAATTCCCTATTTAATATATTCCTAAACACGTTCACAATCAGTGGTTTTGACGTCTTATTTTTGGTATCTGACCTTTCTGTTGATTCTCCAACGGGCAAATCTTCGCCCTTTCGTTCGGTCTGCAGGTTTCTTCTGTAAATTGATCCGTCGTAGAGTTGGATCCGCGGTTGACGAACAACTCCCTGATGCTAAATATCCAGCCAGGTACCGCTTCACCTTCTGTGATGCTTCCGTCTTCCTTTTTATAGCGTTGTATAACTGCCTGGAACGATGCGTGTATCCCCTGGTCAGGACGATTCAGAGCTGCGACTGGGGCAGGTCCGTATCGGAAGGCCAGTGCCGAA
The DNA here is from genome assembly GCA_035582975.1 of Ormyrus labotus. NCBI lineage: Eukaryota > Metazoa > Arthropoda > Insecta > Hymenoptera > Ormyridae > Ormyrus > Ormyrus labotus. The sequence continues at coordinate 3,657 of JAWWEO010019664.1, read as the reverse complement.
CGAAAGAGGGCGAGCTCCTTTTCGGGTCGCGCAGGATACCTTGTTACGTGCTCAGTCGACGGTGTTGCCGCAATTCATAATTTTGTAAATTTGAAGCGATGTTCTAATGAAAACCGCCCGATTTGACGGTTTGAAAATCACACCGTTACATGCGACGAAATGTCGTGAGGCCGTTCGCGCGCGCAACTCCAAAAAGGAGTTTGTTTACAGGTGTGCATTACGACGACAATCAAGGAGCAATGACCCAGTCGCATATTGTTTTGACTATCATTATTTTGATTTCGAAGAACTATTGAATATTGATTTTATTATATTGACGTGTCTGCGTACAAGTAGATTCTCGTGTGTGAGTGAGAGTATGTTTGTGTGAGTGACTGAGATTAATATAATTTTAAGGCAGTTTCGGTTGAGATTTCGGTGGAAGAGGTAGACTTGAGTTTTCGGAGTTCGTGGAGATTGTGGATGTTTGTGAGGGTGGATGTTCGGGAGTGTATTATTTATAATTGTTGTGGATAATATATTGCTTTTGAAAATTGATCGAGTGTTTTGGATTTATTTCTACTCCCTATGCAAATTCGTGTTGATCAGCCCAATCAACTACCGGGTTTTGTTTAATTATAAATTAGTTGTCACGTGCGCGGGCAATAAATAAAAATTATTTAAAACGCATCGTGACATACAATATTATCTGTGTTTTTCGTTCGAAAAATTTCGAATCTTGCACTAAACAGCCTGCGCGAGTTGTACTTGTCACAGAAACAGCCTAAACCCCTGCAGGCTCGGCGCAACAAGGAGCAAACTGCAAAGGCCCATTACAAACGAGGCAGGGAATCCGCAAACAAAAATTAAAATTTTAAAATCTAACTTAGTAGAGCACTAAGGTAAACAAATGTAGATGAATAAACAAGACGAGACAAGAAGACCGACACGTCAAACACAGACACACTGTGGTGGCTGGTAATTGCGGCAGCTGCTGGCTGTGCTTCAAGCCACCAGGTGCGAGGTGTGTAAAAAGCACTTTCATAAGAAGTCCATTGGTGCATCGAGGGCCAGAAATATCGGCTTGGCTCCAAAAGTCACTTGCCAGACGTGCAGAATGTGCAAAGAGGCCGGACAGCGTAAGCCCTTAGACAGCGCTAATGCTAGCTAATAATAGCGAGCGCTGCGATGCCGACAAAACAAAGGCGGAGCGATGGCCCCACTACTGACGGTGCCTATGCCCGTACCCAAGTCAGTGAAGAGCTCCTAGCTGGCCTGTACCCTGGATACACCAGCGGAGCGAGACCTTGTGCATTCATCAGGCTCCACTAGTGGATGCGCATCAATGGATGGATCAACGAATGTCAGCAACCACAACACCAGTAAAGCTGATCAAATACCGCCGCAATCCAAATGGAAGCTCAACAGCAGCCTCAAGTTACTCAACTCGTCAAAACTGCCAGGGCGCATCATGCTGTCAGCTTTAGTGAATTATATCAATAGCACCTAGGAAAATGTTGATAGTGCTCTTGAAAAATTACTGATCGACGTGAAGAGAACTTTCGCCTCTGGCATCTCAGCAGTAATAAAGCATCTTGACACTCTCCCACGTTTAGAAGAGGCAGTCAATGCACAAAACCAGCGGCTGTACATTTTAGAAGATCTGGTGAGGGCAGTTAAGGAGTTACATGTTGGGCTATCGGAGGCAGAATGTCATAGCAAGCAAAGCAAGTGAGTGCACTTCTCAGGTTTTAGATGAACTTCAAGCTGAGTCTGCCGGTTTAAATCCGAAGCTGGATACTATTGCAGGTAGCATGCAGGCGCCAGACATGGCACCCATACATAAGCACAAACACTCACGTACACCTCACACCATTGCCAGTCCATATACAAGAGAAGACGATCACACACGACAAACACACAAACAAAAATACCAGCGAGTGTTATAATCGAAAAGCGTACGACATAAATAGTCAGACCTACAAATACGTTGGTACAGCTACGTTGAGATAAACCTGATTCAATCGGATGCAGGGGTATTCTACGACACGCATACGACTGTGCCAATGGATTAGGAACTGTACTAGGCTTCTGTTCTCAAATTGCTGCAGTCACATATTAATTATCTAAGTAGTGCTAGATATAAATAAAAAAATATTAGACCAGCGAAAGTTCTCTCCGATTTATCTTTTTCTTTTTAATGTTATTTAACGTCGCTCTATTTATGCTGCCAGGACTTAACAGCGATGGGGTCGTCGGTGTGTTTGTAAACAAAGCACGTATGTTTTACCATAGTGGTGCTTGTTCAAATCGGAAGAGACTATTATGGCCTTTGAGTTTGCACTACGAATCAATTCCCTTCGCTCTTACTAATCGAGCCACGGAAGACCAGCGGCTCACAAGCGAGACCCGCAACACCCAGCCTTATTAGTACTCATGCACTCAGTGCAATCATTGTACTTAATAAAGTGGCTGCAGACCAGGTGCATCGCGATCCTCCAGCACGATCAGCGGGTATGAGCTCCACCCCCGTCACAGATTCGAATTCACGCCCTAAACGATGTTTGTTTTGGGAGGCAAGAACCTTACCGCCAGAGCCAAACACAGCAGCTCTCTCTGATGTATTTTCTATTATAGATATTGATCCAGTTATAGACAAAGATAGTGGCGAAGATTAAAAATATTGTTATAATTAAGGTGGTTGTATGGTTTATCGACTTATCAAAGAAATTATTAAGATTTTCCAAGCACATAGTGTAAAGTACGTACAATACAAACACCTAAAGTTTTAGAATAGTTAACGTGTAAAAATTTGAGAAAACGGTGTTTGAAATGAAGCTCTTAAGCGTAGGCTCTTATGTACAGCAGACGACGGCAGACGTATATATATAAGAAATTTAAAGTTTCTAATTGATAGTGATCCACCAGAAACTCCAAAAACAGAGACATTATAGCTAAAGTTATGCACTTTAAAAAAATGTAAAAATTAATATGCATTGACGTGCAAAATTATTAGTTATAGGTCGTTCAAAATTATTCTCGTAATTTTTACCCGCGTCTGTATATCTATATATACTACTATCGCGCGTCGTTTGTTTAGGTAAGGCACAGCGCTGTATATCTATATATACAAATGTTCTATATGTGCCCATACAACTACCTTAAATGTTAAAATCTGTAAGAATTTTAATTGATGTAATTTTGTTACATATCATTAATAATACACATCATAAAAATGCCAACATGGCGTCGGCAGGCAAGGAGCCACCCGATGCCGCTCCGCTTAATAAATATTATAAATGTCATTCTAATCAAAAAGTTAGTGCAGTGGTCTACATATTGTGTGAGGAATTTCAACATACAAGTGAGGCAGTAGCTAAATACAATTCTGGAGTACCAATAAAATTCTCAAGCAGTTCTTTTATCATATGTCAAGATTTTGCACTAACCTATAACAAAGAGATTCTCAAACAAGAAATCATACAGGAAATACACGAGAAAAATTCAGAAATAAATAAAGGTACAAATAAGGGATCAAAGTTTAATGAAACAATTTTTGAAGACCTTAGTGAAGTAGATGCACTTAGACTGGAAAATGATCTATTAAGGGGGTATGATACCGAAAAAATTTCAAAAAATGGAAATTTTTTTTATTATATATTTTAATTGTATATGTTA
>JAWWEO010019663.1:0-13081 GCA_035582975.1 Ormyrus labotus | reverse complement strand
GAGATATCGTCAAAAAACTAAAAATCACTAAATTGGGCCTTATAGGGTCCCTAATGGGTCTAGGGGTCTGAAAATTTGGAGATTTTAGTCATTTCCCCCCTCCCGCCCCCTCAACAAGATGGTGTAATTTGTTTTAAAAAATCGTCAAGGGCTGATTTCAGTATCTTATCCGGTTAGACCCTTTATTGCCGCCGCGCCGCTCAATTTATAATCTCGATTTATAAATCGAATTATAATCTTGTCGCAAAATATCTATCCGTGCGACGAATGTAGAAGCAAGAGCTTCATTATTGAATATTCAAATATGATCCGCCCATTGTAAAATGTTTCTGTTGATGAACATTCGAATTTACTCAGTCAAGTGATTTACATTAGTAAGAAAGTTTATACATATTATTTAATTGATGGTATCTCTTGTAATGCTAACTTTGTTGTAACCGTAATTTAATAAAATTTTTAACTTAACTTACATTTAATACTAAAATTTTAAACTGTCAAATTTTGATTAATTTAGTATAATAATAATTTAGTATAATAAAATTTTGAATTTGATATTTTTTCAATATGTGCACTTATTATATCTATACTCCAATAAATCCTAAAAAATATCAGTTTCTAAAAAGATACATTGCAATTTCTGTTATAAGCATTTATTAATAAATATTTTTCAACAATCTTTATGAATTTATTTGTACCTTTTATGTTTTTAAGTAAAATGCGCGCACCACGCGCACTTCGTTTCCTAGTTATTTCTAACTGTAAATCTCACTTTTCCGATTGAATTATCGATATCGAAACCATGATTGGATCTATTCGATATTTCGATTCAGTCTCGAGATACATTTTTATATAAAGGATACATGTTTATCGCAATTGTATAGAACAGTCATATCTTATTTATTATTATTATTATATTATTGTTATTTTATTATAATTATTTACATTAATGCCATAATATATTTTATTTATGAGTAAATATTTTTAAAGCGTTTTAATTAGTTAATTTTATTCAAAAAATTTTTAAAATAATGCATTAATATATTTCAAATTTGAAGTATTATTATAAATGCAGGAACGATAAATTAGTTTAAAGGAAGCCAAGTACCTTATTCAACGTTGCTCTATTTATGCTGAAAGGGGTTAACAGCGACCGGGGTCGTCGGTGTGTTTGTAAACAAAGCATGTATGTTTTACGACAGTGGTGCTTGTTTCGATCGGTAAAGACTATAGGGCCTTTGAGTTCGTAGTCCGTATCAATTCTCTTCCTTCTTACCGATTGAGCCACGGATGACCCCACCGAGCGATAGTCAACCTTATCACGAGTACTCATGCACTCAGCGAAACAATTGTACTTTAATAAAGTGGCTACAGAACAAGGGTATCGTAATCATCCTCCAGTAATATATTTGTAACTCCAGAAAAATCCGGCTGATATTTCTTTAAAAATGCCTCCGAAATTTCGGACTGACAGGGATTCAAACTCACTGAGAGGCAAGAATATCGCCTGAGTCAAACACCGTTCCAGAAGTAGAGTTTATATATTTGTTAGAAAATTAGTTGTTCAGAAGGATTGGTTTTAAAATATCCAGAGATATTTGAGGTTAACAATTTTCTACTATGTTTTTCAAACTGAAATTTATTGAGAATGGTTCAATATATGTATTATCTTGAAATTTATAGAAAAATTAGTATCCATTAATAGGTAATTATGTATAAAGAAGGATCCCTGTGGATTAATAGCAAACAGCTTTCATGCTATTGAAAGCTTTGTACATAGATATATTCTCCACGTTATTAATGAAAGGTCAAAACTATATAGTTCTTTTTTTCCGCCTTTCCTCCATATTAATTTTTGGTCCAAAAGAAAGCTCGTGAAGTACTCTAAATGACATTAAATGTTTTGTACGTTTTTCGACGTTTTTCTATGTTTTTTATACAAAATAAAAATTTGTATACAAAATATGGGGATTTCATTATTACTTTATAATTTATATGATTAATTTTGGATATATCCAAGATTTAAATATTGGAGTATTTTATGCGGGATATGCATATAATGGAAGCAATACATTTTATTCTATATTTTAATTTATTTTCGTGAAATTTTGCATATATAATGTAGTTTTTTAGTATCTCCGAAGCAAGTTAATTGTGTATAAAATTCGAAGATATTTGGGGTTGAACTTTTTTATGATTTTTTTTTTTACTCGGAATTTGTCTACAACTATTTTATTTTTAACTTGGTAATTAAAGAGCAATTAATACTTTTTGACGTAAATTCTTTTGTGTCATTGGCAATTATTATTTTAAATATTGCTTGACCCATTACATAAATCATAAATCAAAAGTGGTTGAACATATAGAAAATACCATAACATATTGATATAAATGAACAAATAAATTAAGTTTGGGGAGTGCCAATGACGTTGGTTTCTTTATATGCACACGAATTGTACATATTTTAATTCTGCGCACTTTACCATAGTCCAATATATCTATACATATAAAATTTTACCAATGCAAAATTGTGCACAATGTTTAAGTGTACGATCTCAAGAATAATTCACATCGTGCTAATGAATTGTCAGCGTTTTTTTGGACATATTCGCCATGCTGGGAAACTTCTTAAACTAGAAGAGTGCCCGGGTTCCGGATCACCGATTTTGTTCAAACTTTGAACACGGTTTTCTTATGACAAAATATGAACAAAGCCAAAATATTAGGGTTTAGCGCTCAAAATTTTCGACACAGGAGGTAAATAAAGTTATTTTTCTTTAGAACTTCGTATTTTTCGTTATTTGATGATAAAACTCCTACTATTAAAGCTAGAAATTCCACTAAAAATGCAAACGAAAGTAGAGGAAAAGACCTATAATTTGAGATGGTGTGTACCTTAAAAAATTTTTATTGCTTCCAAAGTTATATATAATTAAATTAGAGTATCAAAAACTGTATACAAACGAATGAAATAGAGATAATACGCATTGCCACGTGCTCATATTTAATTATCTATAACTTTTGAAGCATTAGAGATTTTTTAACGTACAGCTTCTCAAATTATAGATCTTTTCCTCTACTTTCGTTTGATTTTTTAGTGGAATTTTTAGGTTTAATAGAAGGTAAATTATCGTCCAATAACGAAAAATAACTTTATTTACCTCCTGTGTCCAAAATTTTGAGCGTTTAGACCCTAATATTTTGGCTTTCTTCATATTTTGTTCTAAGAAAACCGTGTTCAAAGTTTGAACAAAGTCGGTGATCCGGAATCCGGGCACTCTCCTAGTAAGTCAAATAGTAATTTAATTTTATGCTAATAGGAATTTAATACAAGGCGATATATACGTCGTGTTGCTTTCATTTTAACTTCAAAAATTAGACATTCTACAGTTCAAAACTTTATTCTGCATTAAATGTTAACCTCTAACAATATCATTACGTATGCTTTATTAAAACTGTAGGAATAAAATTTCATTCTATACTATAAAGAATACTAAATGCGGCTGTTAACAAGAAAATCTGTACGCCACCTAGGTATATATCTCTTATTATAATAGCTATTTAGCGATTTTTGGAGTAAGGATAAAATGAATATGTGAGTTCTGTACCAAAAACTAAAAAAAATATTTTGTCATTTATGTTTAAAACTTAATTTTAAAATTAAAAGAAAAATTATTGGTTTTGATGGCAAAATGTTTCGGTATATCGTAGTAAATTTTTAAATATATAAATTGTGCTCGCAAAACAAACAAAAACATAAAAAAAATTTACTGTTATTTAGAGCACTACAAGGACCATTATTTTGAACCAAATATTAATTTGGAGAAATGCAGGGAAAAAGAATTCTAAGATTTTGAACTTTCATAAATAGTCAAAATCTTAGATAGAGCCAGAGTTTGATTATAACATGTAGTGAAAATTTCTATTAAATAATTGTAACTTTTTTGACAAACTTGTACTCTCTATAGAAAAATTAATACATTTTTTTATAAATTTTTTTCATACTGTATATAATATGACAATTCTATCCCGTGATATCATTTTTTCCATGCATTTTTGGAAATCTCTATATATACATCTTATTGTAACCGTTGTTAAAATATTCTTGAATTGTAATAAAGACCTAAATGAAGAACAAAAATACCAATAAAAATTGTTTAATGAATTAATAAGTCTCCATTTTAAGGATTTAATTTTAATTATTAACGAAGGTCGCAGATTTATACCAATTTTATGTAAATCTATGGCCGTTAATAGTTGCTGTTTGCTACCAGAGCGGCATTGTAAGTCTATACTGTTCTCTTGTTATTAGAGTTTATCATTAATAGAATATACTTTAATTAATATTATATATATGTAGAATAATAGGGTTTTATTAATGTCTACTTACGGTCCGACAATATAAGAAGTTGTATATACTTTTATTTAAGACAAATGTTTCACACTTACATTTAGCCTGCAGATCTTTAATATTATTCTTTCTGCCGCACCAATTAATAAAAAAATAATGTACATATGCAATCGTATATATTTGTAAATTATAATGAACTTTTGAAAATAGTCGTATATTATATATAATATAAATTCATTCAAAAAAACATATGAAGCATCTAATTAACTATTTTTATAATTTTTATTTCTTTTTTATTTACAATAATCTACATCATTTATGTCGACATATTGCAAATTTTTCAAATAAATATTAAAATTAATTCACCATTGCACGGTGGCTAAAATAAAAAATGTCTTAGAATTTGGAATCCTATAATAAAACAGTTCCATTTATTCGGACTAAAATATTCCCTAAGAATTATATTTTTATTTTAGATTTGAAGAAATTAATTAAATTTAGTATACAGTTTATTTAACAAATAAAAATAATGTTAATCCATGAATTTCATTCAAAATGAACCGAAATAAATAAAGTAATAAAATTATAAATCTATTTGATATCGTTTTATTAGATTTGAATGCTTTTTCCTTAAAAACAACAAAAAATTGAATTTGAACGAATTTTATTAATTTTTTTCTGTTATGCTGATATATGAAGTTTATTAATTATACGATACATCTTAATAGATGATGACATATTTTATGTGACAATTACATATAACAGCGCACGTTGGGTCGATGCTTATTACACGTTCATCAAATGATGCATTCTCTAGTATTTTAGAAAGTATTATATGTGTATATGTATATATATATAATTTAAAAAAAAATTTCAATATATATTACATTTTTAACAAACGAAATTGTTTCAGTCTTAAGTAAAGTATTTCTATAAACTGGAGAATATTTACATTCATTTTCTATCTGTACATAATTAACATTTATCGTTAGTTGTTTTTATTTTATTTGTATTTTACAAGTTTGATTTAAATTGTTTACTCAAAAAACTACAATAACTGATATTTCACAGCCAAAAATTTTCAAAAAAATTTCTACATTTATAATTACCAATAAACAAATAAAAAAGTAACATCGTCATACTTCAATTTTTATTAAAAGAAATCCTTATTCTTACTAAATTTTAAAGTGCGGTTATTAACGCCAATAGGAATATAAGTGATATCGCAAATATTATATTTTACATACAAGTAGACATTTTTGATATAGTAGAATATTTCTTACAACTTAAGAGATTGATTAGATTAATTTTCTTATTTCGTTTTATTAAACATTTGAGCTTGCGTTCGTGTTTGCTGATCTATAATAGTCCTTAAGGTGCACTTGATTTGGTAAATGAATTAATGAAAACTGTCGATCTTCTGTTTCTATATCATTTCTCCAATCATATTCATTGTTTGTAATTTTTAACTGAGAGTCAACTTCTACATCTACTTCTACATCCACGTCTTCATTTTGTTCGTTGTCTGGATCATGTTCTTGTTCGTGTTCATCCTCACTATAACTAAATTGTCTCAATTTTCGAGGACACATAGTTGTTTCAATACGCTGATCGTCAGGCGCAAGTAGCGAAGCTACATCAAACTGACGTTTTCTTGAAGGTTGAAGCAAAGTGTGTCGCGGTGCATGTGTAATTATATCTTGAGATAATTGTGGTATTTGTTGCTGTTGATGAAGCTGTTGTTGTTCATGCTGATTTTGTTGCTGAGTCCATAAAGCAGGTACTTGATGACATGATATTGGTGTTCCAAGTGAACTCGTATGCGGTGGACTCGTTGGTAATGGCGGAGGACTTGGGCTATCCGGTTCCTCTTCTACCGCTAAGCCCATGTGTCGTCTTACTTTGCGTTGTGCTTTGCGCCGCCGAAAATCCCCTCGGCGAAAATCTTCAATATTTGCCGGATGAATGGCCCAATAATGACCCTTTCCATTAGCACTTCTACCCGATTTAACGAAACAATCATTAAGAGAAAGGTTATGTCGAATAGAATTTCTCCAACCAGGACCACGTCGTCGAAAGTACGGATAGTTTTCAAGAATATGCTGATAAATATCAGATAGAACAAGTTTTTTTTCTGGAGAAGAGAGAATAGCCATAGCGATTAAACCAATGTAGCTATGTTGGGGCTTGGGTTCTTCGGGAATGTGCTGATGATGTGGATGCAACAAAGCCATAGAAAGAGCGAGACCGCGCGGATAAGTGGCTCCAGTGGGATATAGAGGCAAAGGTGCTGGATAACCATGTCCTATATTAAGATGCGCCGAAGTTTGCTGGCCGACGGGAACGGTAGACTGTTGGCCAAGAGTATGCTGCGGATGTTGAGGGTGGAGATGCTGAGCCATTCGAATACGTTCGGCCATTGCGTAATGGTAAAGCTGTAATCGATATTGCTCCAATCCAGGTAAGAAGCCAGCCATTGTATTACTAATAGAAAAACTAACTGCAAGTGGTTCCTTAGATGGCGGTGGGCTTTCGTTACTACACATATTAATAATTTATAATTTTTATAATTTTATTTAAAGCGTTAAAGCAAAGTTTAAATAAAATTCACTAGCATAACTAATTTTATCATTTTTTTAAATACGTAGAATAAATGCAAACAAGCAAAGTCGTTTATGAACACTTTCACTTATAAGTAATATACAATTTATGCAAATATACGACGACTGTTCACCAATTTCATCGAGAAAAACTTTTTACAAACTCGTTATAATTCTCGATTAAAAAATAAATAATTCAGTAAAAAGGTGTCAGGTACTAACGCAGGAGAAATATTTGAACCACTCGATACTATACTCACAACTGACTATGATTTATGAACCGAGCTTGAGCTAGCTAGACTCGGAGGGTGCGTCAGGTAGTTGTACCGCCCTACGATATCTGCTTTGTACCAAGGACCAATGGGTGAACAGTTGGGCGGTCCCGACTGTGGGCGTGTCGTTTACTCAATCCTCGTTCGCTTAGCTGTTGAGATATTGATCTTGGACCGGTGCGGTTTAAACGTTAAGCCCGCTCGGATTGAGTGCCAAACGCAAAAAGGAGATTCGTTATTACATCGGACTAAACGTGCTCGATGCGGCCCGTCTCAGTTTATGTCACGGTCATGTAATATTTAAGCTTTACCGAAGAATGTATATAATACTGCATAGAAATCTTCTTGCTTTGGCTGATGCATCAAACAGCTGCACTCGAGGCCATTTAAATATTTTCGATTTTCTATAATCTTTTAAAATGTTTTTTATTTAATTATTATAAATATTTAATTTTCATGAACGTTATTATTTAATAATGAAAACATTATTAATTTATTATAACTTTAAATATCTGGACCATTACCAAATAATTAAAAACGAACAAATTTATGAACTTTGTTGAAAAATTAGTTATTACTCAAGTTTTGACTGGTTTAAAATAATTAAATAGCAATTAATTAGTTTTAACTGTTCAAAAATAATTTTTCTATAATCAACAAGTATATTTCCTGAAGAAATGTTTAATTTAACATGCATTTTTCTGAGAAACGAAAAATTTATGCATAACAAAAACATTCTATCTTCAATCATTTTTTTTTTATTGAATCAATAAAGGAGAGTATTACAAATTGCAAATTAAAGAACACATTATTGAAATTTAATTATTACTTTTATTAATATATTATTATTATTAATATCCAAATCAACGTAACTTTCTTTAAAAACCAAAATAAAAATCTTTTCATGCGTGTTTCATAATAAGTATAAGAAAGAAATTTCTTTTTTATAGTTATGATTTACATACTTATTACACAAATACAATAAATCAAACTGAATTATAAATTATTTTTTCATATTGTAATACACGTAACTTAAAAAAAATTAATTTTCAAGTTTTTTTTATATTCAACTCGGATTTCTGTAAATATTTGAGTGTTAAAAAAGAGAATTTAAAAGTATTTTTCTTATGTTGAATTTATAGGAAAAATTGGTTTAAATCCATCTACTATGAAAAATTATTTAAAAGTTAAGTAAAAAACATAAAAACATCTACCTAACAAGAAATTTACAGATTATCTTTGTAATTTTAATTTATTAGTTTGATTATTTTTAGCGTCCTGAACATTAATGTAACTATATCTATTATAACACATACTCTATTTGTTTAAGCAATAATTAGTCAAAGAGTAATAGCCAACTATTTTCAAGCTTTAAGTGATTTTATAGTGCACATGAACATATTCATGCAATTATATCTTCTATTTTAAAGTTTCGTTATAATTATAATGAATATTTTTTTTATTTAACCGTATTAAAAATATCATCTGAATTCCAGTTAGATTGGATTCAAATCCAGGTGGAATCGAGTAAAGTTGAGGTGGAATCGTTAACTCTTGATTTCAGTTGTCAATTTATTATATATATATACTGATAGTATTTATTAGTCCAGTTAAAATTGGGCAGCAGTAATAAATTCCAGTGTAGGATTGTTTCTAAAATTATTGCCTCTAATTCAAATAAATTTAAAAAATGTATCAAACTTCTACTTAACTTTCTCTAAAACAAAACTTTGCTATAATCAATGTTAAGTTACAGTGTAAAGTTACTCAAGTTGTGAAGTTTTCAAAAAGTATATTTAAATTCGTGTTCAAAACATGTTAGAAACATATTCTGAAGCATTTAAAATAATAATTAAAATTCAATTGAGCCAATTTCAAGCCAACAGTACTTTTTATGCGATGAGGGAGGGGGAATGTAAATACTTCTTGCCAGAGTTTCACCCGACTGTGGCAAAAAAAAACACCTATTTTACTCCCTTGTTGCATAATATACTATTTCTATTTGTATTTATATATATACACTATAGGTTACATTTTAAACTTTTAATTTACGAAAATTTCCACCGGAAACTCCTGAGATCGAAAGGACCCCAAGGTGCCAACAAAGGTCAAATTGATTTTTATATATATTTTATGATTCATCGATAAATGTTCGCGTCGCCTGTATACTTCTAGACCTCCACCTAATTAAAGATTAAAGAATTTTTTTATTGCTAGCTTTAGGAGGTCATTTCTGAGATAAATGAATTGCGAGGTACAAATACTTATTCTATTATCAAATATTTAATTTTCTGAACTGTTTCTTATTTTTTCTGCATTTTTTTCTAAAGTACATTATTCCTAATTGAAAGTGTGACAATCTATCGGTTTTTATTACTGTATCTACACCATTTTACGAAAAAAATTTGTGGAATATTATCGATTATTTTTTTAGGGCTACAGGTAATCGTAAAAATTTTTGGAAAAATATTTATATATTTTAATTTATTTACTGTTGCTCGCGATCACTTGCTGCGGCATTTGTTGGAATACAAATATTATTTATTCTTACAAGATAAAGTCATTATATTTCTCAAAAATACTGTTTAGTGAAAAATCTGTTAAAAAGATTTGTAAGATACCATATTATTTATCTGGTGACTTACAAATAATGTTTACAAAATGTTATTACGTAGTAGTATATAGTCGAAGACGAGTAAATGTTCGTGTAACTTCTGATATAGAATCTTGTTTCACTTCATTTTTTATTGCTGTACAACATAAAAATATTCAAAAGCATATTTCTATGTTTGGATGAGTTTATACTGAATAATACTAAATTATGAAATCTAAAATTTTTTAATTTTGTTGAAATTCAGAATCATTTAAGTAATATTTAAACTGACTACATTCTAAGGTTAATTATTTAATATAATATATAATATAAATATAAAAAGACAAATTTTTTTTCTAAAAAATTGCTTGAAAAAAAATTCTTTTCTAAAAGATTTTACTTTTTTAGCAATGCTTTCAGCATTGTCTTTACTTTAAAGCTGATCATTTTAATTTGACCTCTCTCTTGTATGTTCTATGCTTTTGAAATTTCTTCAAAATCGACAATTTTGTAAAGCTTTGTGAATATATATTATAAAAATTGTTCTGATCTTTGTAAATAACGTTCGAATGATGTAAGTAATATTGCAATTACTGACAACCATTATATAAAAGAACTATAGTAATTATTGTAGATATCATAGGAAAATTATTGTTGAACTACAGTGAATATAAGCACAAACAGGGAAGTAGTATACTATTGTAAAGTATTATATTCTCTATTAGTACTCCACAGTAACGCATTACTATAATATACTATAATACAGTACGATTTATTAATTTAATGTATAGTTTTACAGCAAAATACAGTATATAAAGTACTACACTAAAATGTTATAGTAATTTGTTATAGTATATACATATATAGTTGTAACTACAGTTTTATTATCATTCAACTGTAATTGTCCATATCTACTATAATTATTACTACAGTTATTTTGCCCATGTTTTCGGACAGTCAAATTTATAACATTACCCCATAAACACAAGTCTCAGATTTACATAAAGTTGCTGTAAATCTGCGACCGTTTTTGCTGTTTGCTGCTACTTTGCTGCGAGTTTGCTCATCTTGTGTTTATGGGGTAATTATAATAAGTTAATAAGATATATAAGCGATCTTAAGATTAAGAAATATGTTAAAATTCATATCAGTCTTTATAAAGATTTAAGATTTTGCACTGCTTGTCTGCATTAAACATTAATAAATTATTTTTCTTTTACGTTTAGTAAAAGTTGGTAATCAAATTATGTACATTATATTGCCGGTGTCGACGAAGACAATCCCGCTCAGAAATGCCACGAAAAGAATCCCTCCTACAAAAGTGCTTCGAAAAGTGTGAAAAGTTTTCGTGGCACTTTTGTAGATATGAGTCCTTTCGTGGCAAATGCTAACAGGGGATAGTTTTCGTGGCGCTTTTTTTTTTTTTTTTAGATCACATTATTTTTGTGGCGAATATCAATGCGGGTTACTTTTCGCGAACACTTTTTTAACAAGGATAGTTTTCATAGCTTTTTCTAGGTAAGATTCTTTTCGTGGTCAATATTCATGTGGGATAGTTTTCTTCCGGCCTGGCGATATACAATTTTTTTCAAATGTTTTATTTATCGTCTCTTTGAGTGAAGAAAATACCAATTTGTGGCCGAAAAATCATTTTTTTTAAATTGGAACGATCCGTTTTGAACCCCTTTTTTTACTTTATTATTGAAAATTCTTTTGGTGGTCTGCTCTAGTACAAAAAACTTATAAAAACTTATAAAATGACTTTAAAAGGACCAAATTTTATCGGTTTTTATAAGACATTTTCAATAGAGTGCGTTCTTTATCCCACAAAACTCACTATTGTCAATATCATTATTGCTAAGACAATGTAATATTGCAGCAATATTACTGCGACAAGTTACTGCTATGGGGGAACAGATCAAGCTCTCAAAATTTTTTATTTACTTATGCAAAACTTAAAGAAAATTACATTCAGTTTTATGAAAATAAAAACATTCCTGAAAAATTGGATCAATAATAATTTATTCAATAAAAATACAGGAAAGAAATCAGAACAAATATCATCGAGGAGTTACGCCTTGAAAAAACATAATTTGAAGCCTAAATATAATTTTAAGAATATAAAGAGCAATCAACACGAATTTTAAATAATTTGTAGAATTCCTCGAAAAGATTTTCGAGGAATTGTGCGAAAAACGAATTAAGAGTATTATATGAGAATTCATATTATTACGTGGAATTCTCGAATATTATAAAAAAGTAACATTAAATTTCAAAGCATTACTGCCTAAACACAGTGAATAACAAATGCAAGACATAACTTTTGTATGAGTTCTTGAACTTAGTTTCATGATATCCACTGATAGAGTAGCGTAGGATCATATTGTCAAAGAATTGCTTTGATTTTTCTGAAATATTTTATCTTAACATAAATCGGTATCTATATTTTAACCATAAATCATGCTTTGCATTTTGCCAAAACATCAACACGTTTTTAAATTCTTTAATTTCTTTTGTATATTTATTATTTTTTTTTTAAGTTATAATAGATACCCTCGTAGAAATGGAAAACATTTCTTACCTAGGAAATAGGTACCAAAAGAAAAGATTAAGTAGGAAAGAGCCAACCTTCTTAGAATATAATTTCCTAGCATGAAACGTTTTTTTTCACATGAACTAAACATTTAATAGAATAAAACCTTTAACGCATTTTTAAGGTATTAAGTAGCTAAGAGAATTTTACCGATTGTCCGTCTACATAAGAAAAACAAATTATATAATTCTGATAATTCTATTCTTATCTATCAAAATCAAATTTTTTGGCAATTTGAAAATTGTATTACAAGGTAAAACTTATCATGTTATGTTAGGATATATTCATATTACAGCAATACCTTTCTCAGCTATTTACTAACCATGTCAATTTAGAAAGAAAATTATCAGCCCATTTAATAGAGAAATCGTGAGAAAAAAAGCGTTTCATCGCGACCTATTAAGGAGGGTCTTGCACGAAATATAGACTATATTTGCTAATTTTATATTTCAACGATTTAAGGTTTAATAATCTGATTGGTAATATATGTTAAAGAGGTGTACCCTAAGAACCGAATAAAAATTTAAAAGCTGTAAATATCATTCAACAAATGCAGATATAGTTCATTAAGAAAATAATTGTTTAAAACATGGGAATGATTTTTTGTTTTTCATTCAATTTTAATTTGGAAGGTTTCATTTTCTTCCTTATTCAATTTCAGGGGGAGTTACCAAT
>JAWWEO010019661.1:0-13090 GCA_035582975.1 Ormyrus labotus | reverse complement strand
CTCTAAGGAAGCGATTCCAAAAAAAAAAAATGCCTATATGTCAAAATGTGGCAAAAAAAGCTATTTCGACTGGACTAGAAGGCCAGTAGAAGCTTCTATACGCACGCTACCTTAGTGGACAAGGTTCCACTGCGTGGTGCAGTGAGCCGATAAATCAGGCGTTAAATCAAATGCGGCAAGAAAGTTTCTGTTAGCGTAATTGTAACGGTTGATACCAAACCCCTCGTTCAGAAAGCTTATATCAGTGTCAGAAAAGAGCGTATGGAAAGCATCGATGTACAAGCCATTATTAGCAAAATGTGGCTGCAGCGGTTTACTCGGTATTTGAACGCCATCGATGTAAAGGGATCGGTAGTTGATTCTAAAATGTTGAAAATTGAAGCTCTGTTGTTAACTAACCCGATGATTATCCGCTTCGGTAGTTACCCAAGGATAACGTTATCCAGTGTGTGGCCGAGTATTCCCGTATTCATCGTGAATGTTTTCACTTCGACTCGTGTAATCAGATATTTGGCAGTAGTATTTCAGAGAGCATTGGCATGTGCTAGTAATATACCTGGATTTATTTTGGCTCAACGGACGATAAGTGTTGTTTCTTTTATTTGCACCTTAAATTCACCGTTATCGGAAACGTCCATGAGGCAAAAGGCATCTTTACTTCGCACGAGCCTCACTCTTATTTCGACTCCGTTGAGAAGCATTTTATTTTGATTGAAAACATCGCCAGTGTAGGTGATCAATCATGTTAAATGTTTGTCCTCCAACAGTCTAGTGCATACGTCTTAGGAGATCCTTATTGGCATTTTCTGCCGTGTCTGGCACGTTGGGCGCCGTTTCAAAATAAGGCGGAGTATCGTCATATGACAAACTCGTCGTTAGATTGAGTAGCGATTCTGTGTACACTCTGTAGGCATTATTCGGTGGTGAAACAAGCTTCTGATTAAAGAAAACGTCAATCTAATTAAACATGTAATGTAAAAAGTTGGTCCGAATTTAAAATTTTCAGCTTCTGTGGGGGCAACAGGTGTAATTTTAGCTTGAATGTAGAGCATAGTATGTGCGAGATCTACATAGTGTTCGCTGGCGCTTCGCACGATAAATTCTAAAGGTACATCACTTTCGTCGCTAATCGATGATATGGGTTTGTAAAGTAGGGAATTACTGCTCTCTATGGTCGTCGGAGTTGCCGGAAGGGTAAACAGATGCAACTCACTGGATAAACATTCAACCGAATGCGAGTGTAGAAACGCCATTTTCGTCTCATTGTTGCTCTTTTTCTTCGCTTGTTTGCCGTCTAGGTCTTTTTCTTTTTCCGTACAGCGGCAACGGCGGCGGTACGACCAGGTGCACGCGCCTTTCTCGACTGCCGCTTACCCTTGAAAATTCGTAATTAATATCCAGAACCTTTCATAATGTCGGCTAGCTTATCGGCTGCTTTTCTCTTCAAATTTTTTCCAGATTCTTTCACTCGTGATTGGAGGGCTTCTTTGAAATTTACGTTATCGTGCGTTACATCGTTCAAGACGCTAAGGCCCGTGCGCACTGCTTCCCGCCCTACATGTTTAGTACCACTTCCAAGATAAGGCAGAATTCTTCTAAACAGGCCTCCGAGAAAAGAACCGACACCCCTACCTATTTGAAAGCTCAAACCAACAAAAACGTTCCTCACGCCGGCACCACCGCCTATTTGGTCTTCGTAGTATTTTATGTAATGACACATGATGGCGTTTTTTTCTTTCTAACGATTGCGTTTAAAGTGAAACGTAAACGTCAACGTTCCGTATTCGAATGGAATGCGTTGTCCGAGATGATCTCTTATATCGATAACGATGCTCTGAAAAGAGTGATGAAGCAGCGGAATGTAGTGTACAAGTGCAAAATGTCTGACAACGTTACTGCCAAATCTGTACTTGGAAGTGTCTAGAGATACAATTCGCAAGAGAGCAGCTTCAGTGTCACCGACTGTGTAGGGTTTGCAGATATTGCTGTGTACAAACAATTGATCAGGTATAGCGCGAGCAAAAGAGCCAGGTCTATTACCACTGGTAACCATGATTCCTTCGTCAGTCGAAAAGCTACCCGTTCATCGCCCTTCTGAGTCCTCAAAACCAAATATGCGCGTTAACTTTTCGTTCAATACAAGTAAATACGATTCTTTGCAATCGCATGTTTTTAAAAGACTGTAATATCCTTTTTCAAAATTCGATTTATTTACAATTAAATGCTATTGCATCAAACTTAATTTATTTATTTCGTATGCCAATTGCTAAATTCTCGTATATTCCGTGTGGAAAAATTGTTGTCGTTCGAGAGATTCTTTTTCTTGCAAAAAAGCTATGAGAGCTTCCTCTTGTCAAAGGTGTGTAACGGTGCACGGTATATGAATTTCCACGAGTGCAACGACCCAATCTCCACTCAGTCTTATTTTTCGAGAAAGATGAGTAGTAAAGCAGCTGGTCGCATTATCGGGGAAAAAATTTATGCTGCTGTTGCTCGGTAGTACAAGATAAAAATCGTCGTTACTCTCCATCTTTGAGATATCCTACTTTGACCCACGAATTAAATTTTTCAGGGTAACCGAGCCACTTTACGAATACTTGCTTATTCCTGCTTCGACCTTTTGTACGAGTAACGCGTTCAATTTTAAATGTCTTGTTATTCATGCCATTTTTACCAACGCGCGCAAGCTCTTCCGTGTAAAAGAAGCCGTCGATAATTTCTCCGTTCAAATCGCGATTACAAACACTTCCTCGCTGAAATTTTTTTCTTAATCGAAAATGTTAAAGGTGTTTTTTATACGACTCATGCGAACGTAATCTCCGACACTGTATTTAGTTGTAGCGCTCAATGCCCTCTTTTTAGTGCTACTTTGAGCGAGGGTATGATTTTCCCAGTTTTCGCGAGCTTTTAAGGCATTTTTTAAATTTACCTCGATGGGTCTCATTCTAGTACCGCTGTGCAACGTGTGATTGTAAGCATGTACTATATTCTGCATAACATCGATATCTCTTTTCGTGTTTTTGTAAGAAAAGTAGCGCCAAATGCGTTTTTTTAGCGTACGATTCAGCCGCTCGACTATAGCCGCCTTGATATCGGGGTTTCGAGCAACTCTAAATTGTATTTCTCGTTTTTTAAACAACTGTTGAAAAGCAGAACCAACGAATTCTTTGCCTTTGTCCGATTGCAAGCAGAGCGGTGATCGGCCTTTAGAGCGTTCGAGTATCTTTTTGAAAGCAGCGGCAACGTTGTCGGCTGATTTATCGCGCAACGGTTCGACCCAAGCATATTTGCTCAAAAGGTCCACGATTACGAGTAGGTAGCAGTAGCCATCGTTGAAATCCTTTCACGAAGTCAATTGTAACAAATCACACTCCCAGACATCGTCAATGTTGCTTAAATATAATGTAATCTCGGAAACCTACGTTTTATAGACCGATGAAGTGTATAGGCATCTTGATTGGCGAGCCATTCGTAAATTCGCTTTTTTTCAAGTACACCACCTTTTACGTTCAATCGAAGAAGATTACGTGACCCACTGTATCCAGCCTCGTGCGAGGGATCATAATACTGCTTTCCGTACTGCATACTGTTCTAAGGTCTATTTTAAGCCACTTTTTTTCGCTGCATTTCTCGTCATCACCTGTTGATGATGATAAAATTCTCGTTCTTCCGCTCATTCACTGTCTTTAAAAAAAGATAACGGCGTAAAACTTGTAAATAATGTTTACACTTTTCTTGCTCGTCTTTGTATGCGTTTGACCGAAGAATTTCATATATATCACTATCTAAGCGTGAAAGATTGTCTTCAGGTGTTTGAGCGGTGTTTTCATCTGTCTGCTGTTGCTGCTGCTGCTGTTGCGTAACTAAAGCAGCGCCTTGTTGCTATTGTCGTCCGTATATTTCTTCCAGAACTAGAATCGTTTTTCGAGCTCGCTTCATGTTTTACTGCTGCGTATTCCGGCGAAAGATCTTTGAAACGAGAGCACTTATGATTGGTGCGAAAATTATCGCTAGAAACGAACCTCCACTCTGAAAGAGAGTTCGCTTTTTTCTTAACCAAGTACCTGTCGATTTTTTACAGACTAACTTGCGCAAAACGTGTCGATGTTTTGCCAAACATTTTTTTCTGCGAATCTTTGAGCTTAACGACACCGTGTAAAACGTTCAACGCACACTCGCATATACACTTGACGAGAGATTTATCGGCCGAGCGAAGTAGAGCGATGCGATGTCCTTTGTCGCAATGGCAGATTGTATTCAACAAAGCCAATTGCTTCTTGGAAAAACGTTTTTTGATTGGTAAAAACTGTCGACGCGAAGATGTTGTCGGAGCCATCGTTCGAAAGACACGATGTTGCCTCGATGCCTTCAACTAACGCTTTTCTAAGGAAATTTAGAGTACTTTGGCACGTGAAAATACGCAGGAACGAAATCGAAACTCATTGCGTGCATCTTGCGATAGATCGAGAAATAGGTAGGAATAACATTGACGAGTCGCATCGAGGTAGGCTTCTTGCAAAATTCTTGGATCTTCGGGAAAAATTTGCTGCGCGAGATGCTGAATTTGTGCGTGATCGCGCGGATTTTTAAACAATACAATATATTTTGTATTGAGGCTGATATCGCGCTGAGACTTACCCTTGTTAAAAATGTTTTGAGTTATAAAAATGTCACTTATATTCTTGTGGTGACTACTTTTGGTAAAAAGATCTAGAATAATGTCGTTGGAAAACGCGCGCATTAAATCGTCGAGCACGAGGAGTTTCTTTTTCTCGTTATCGTTTGAATAATCGGACGGTTGCGGTAATCCTTCGCGAAATTCGATTCTCGGCGCATTATAGTCAGAATCACCGACTTTTAACTCTGTGCGGTATGCCTTTCGCCACTCTGCGTAATAAAATAAAAGGCGATCGAATCTAACGTTACAGATTTCTGGCAGATTTGCAAGAAATTTTGTTACGAAAACTGTTTTTCCACAACCCGTGGAACCGCACACACAACACTTGAAAGGATGTATCCATGATTGCAAATGACGCCCTTTTACAAAATTTCTTTTGTTATAAAATAATTAATATCATCGATCACCGCGGCAGAGGCGCGATCCGGGAATCGCGCGATATAAGCTTATAACGCGCTATCCGCCGTGATGATGAACATTTTATCCAGCGCGCTCTTTAAGCTGGAATGCGCGCTAAAAACCAAAAAAAATCAGTTGTGACGTAGCATTTTGCCACGCACAAGCAAAATTTTAAAATCTAAAATTTTAAAATTAAAATTTATTGTCGGCAAGACAAAAGTATTGCCGAGGCTCGCGCGACAAGAAAGTCGAGTACTTACGCGTGCGAGCGCGATGTAAACACGCGCGGACGAGCATTTCTCGGAAACGAGTAATTAGTGGAGAGCGCGAAAAGTATTAGAACTTTCGGGAGAGAGTCGAGCACTCACTCTCGCCCAGTCTAGCGACCAAGGAGGTCGGATCGCGATCGCGCCAAGCACTTGTGATCTGAGGTTGGCGCAAGCCCGACAGCTGAATACCACCGCCCCGGATATCCAGGAGGGCGAGCAGCATCTAGGAACTACCTGCGAATAATAGCCGATGCAGCAACTGCGAAACGAAAGCCGACGCAGACCTCAGGACGGATGTGGAACACAGGCATCACGGCGAGCACCGCACGGACAGCGGCGGAAAGCATCTGCAAGCAGCGCGACCAGGTAGACGCGATCATGAGCGTGCTTTATGCGTCAAAAGTGTAGCGCGATAATGGATCCAGAGCGCGTTCGATGTAGCGCGTTAGCGATCTTAAAACTTGCTTAGTTAAATAACTAATTCGATGACCCGACCTCCACGCCAAATATCGTTGTAAAGCCATGCGCGCCGTAATTCTAAAGCCGAGCCGAATTCGAGCGCGTTTTGCGAAAAAGCATTTGTGATCTAAAATTTTGTTTTAAATAAAGATAGACTCGAGCGAAATTAGCTCGATGATCAATTCCAATTAATTACGCGAATATTTATTTGCATGCTACATTCTCCCTCTCCAATAAATATATATACATAGCCAAAATAAGAACTCGGCGTAAGTTGTGTGTGGCGCCGAAAAGGATCCACGCGCCACTGAGGTACGTGTGCACGCGGAGGTAAAAGTTAGCCGGACGCACACACAATAAACGGCGCGATACACAATCGTTCCGGTGTGGCAAAAAGAACGTGTAACTGGACAGTCGCTAGTCCCTCGGCATTTATTCAATAGAAATACACGTAAAACAAACATATCGCACAGTGTATTGAGGAAAGGTTAGGAGGATTAAAAGTAGTTGAATATATAAATAAAATATTTTAATATATATTATTCATTTACTCCTTTACCTTTTTCTTTTTCTAGGTTGACTTCGTTGATTATTTCTTGTTTAATGCGTTCTTTTGTCTCTAGTTTTATTTAAGCTATAAGTTATTTTGCCTCGTTACTCAGCGTAAAATATTGGGATGATCCTGGCATATTATTAGTACGTTACTAATAAATTTTACTGGACATTCAGAGTTGTATTTGTTCACAATTTTACTAGTGTGAAATATTTTCACACACTTAACACACTACCGCTCCCATTTTTATTTGCGGGTGGCACTTGTAAAATTTAGTGAGCAAGACATCGAGCGGCTCCTTACTTCCCGACGCCATGATGACGACTTTTATTTTACTAATTTTTAACAAGTTCTTCTTCGTTTTCGTAATCATGCACACGTTATCACGGCAAATATCGAAAAATGTATTGCCAAATCTTAATTCATGAAGACGGTAGGAAATTTCAAAAGGTGTTATGGTATCACCAAGGTAAAATCAGAACCTTTCAACTTAACACTGTGACTTTCGGCACACCTACTGCTCCATTTTTTGCAATTCGAACTATTCAGCAATTAATTCGTGATGAAGCTCACGATTTTCCCAGAGCTAGCAAACTCCTTTTACGGGATTTTTATGTCTATGATTTTATTTCCTGAAATATCAGCAGCGGATTCTCGTGAAAAAATCCTGATTATACGTGACGAAATGATATCTCTATTATTAAGCCGCGTTGAATTTTCAATCAGGCAGTGAGCCTTCAATCATCCAATTGCTTTAAATAACATCGATAAAAAGTTTTTTCATTTAGATTGCGTAATTAAAAAGGATCCAATTAAAAAAACTCTTGGAGTCATTTGATTTTTTTTTTTCAAAACGATGTGCTTTGCTATAACTTACATGACGTAAATCCCGAAGTCATTGCTACTAAACGAAAACTTCTATCAGAATTATCTAAGATTTTCGATCCTCTTGGCTTATTAGGCCCGGTAGTGCTTTATGCCAAAGTATTAATCCAAGATTGTTGGAAGGCTAAAATTACTTGGGACGAATCTCTTCCTAAAAAAATTTACACCGAACAACTACCACTTCTAAAGGAAGTGAAGATCCCGCGCAAACTTCTAGTTGCAGATACAGTGAAGATTGATCTTCACGGATTTTGCGATGCTTGTACCTACGGATATGGACCATGTCTTTTCATTAGATCAGTTGATTCACAAGGTCATATCTAATTAAGCTAGTTTGTAACAAGTCTAGAGTAGCACCAATGAGCGGTCTCACCATCCCGCGATTGGAACTTTGCGTTGCATCTATCCTTAAAAAACTTTACGTTGAAACAAAATCTCAATTTGATTTTCCGATAAATCAAGTGATTTTATGGTCGGATTCAACTATTGTCCTTTGCTGATTAATAAAGGCTCCTCGTTTTTTGAGAACCTTTGAATCCAACAGATTAGCAGACATTCAATCGATAGACGGTCAGGTCGAATGAAAGCACATTCGATCTGAAGATAATCCAGCTGATTCTCTCTCTAGAGGACAATTACAATCCGAATTTCTCAAAAATTCTCTCTTGACCTCTGGTCCCAGTTGGTTATCTCTGCCCGAAACCGAATGGCTTCAATCAGTTGAAGTGTCATCATCAAATTTACCTGGACTTAAAGAAGGTATTTGTATGATTACAAATCCTATCCGTGACATTTATTCACGTTTCTCACGTTTTGATCACTTTATGCGAGTAATAGCTTACATCTTACTTTGGAAAAATCCAACACTTCCTCGAAATACGCCTCTATCAGTTGACGAAATCCGTGTGGCAGAATTGCGAATTTTCACAATGATCCAACGTGAGAAATTTCCTTCCGAACTCAAACGGCTTTTAACTAACCAAGCATCTACTTAAGAGGAAAATCCTCAGCCCTTTAAAAAAGGGACTTATTTTCATCAATTACATCCGTTTATCGACGATAAAGGATTGATTAGAGTAGGCGGAAGCCTCAAAAAAATCCAATCTTTCATATAATCAGAAACATAGACTTATAGAGATAGACTTCGCCTCCTGCCTAAAGCGCTGAGGACAGGATAAAAAAGAGAGGGCAATAGCTGGATTCGTGCTCTCTCTCTTTCTAATTGCCGTTTAGTGGGGAGAAACTCGTAACTCTATTGGTCTATGGTTCCGAGCTAAAAAGAGAAAGAGCGACCTCAGCTATTGCCCTCTCTCTTTTATCCCTCCTCAGCGCTCTAGACACGAGGGGCAGTCTATCTCTGAAAGTCTATGATCAGAAACATCCTTTATTGTTGCCTAGCCAACATCCTGTTACGGATATGATCATTCGACAAGTCCATATAGCTAACTTACACGCTGGAATTCAAGTTACTCTTTATTCAATCAGAGAGCGATTTCGGATCGTATACGGCAAAAATCAAATTCGAAGTATTATCCGGCACTGTGACAAGTGCATTCGTCAAAAACCTACAATCACCAGCCTTCTGCTGCACAGGCGTCGATGCCTTCGGACCCATCCTTATCAAAGAGAAAAAATTTCGCAATAAATCCACTATCAATCACTATCCACTATTTGTATGCATGGTATCAAAGACAGTACACGTCGAACTTGCCACTGAACTTTTTACAGAAGGCTTTCTAGCCGCGTTTCGTAGATTCATTAGTCGCAGAGAAGTTCCAGAACACGTCTACTTACACAATGGTATTAATTTCGTAGGAAGAGATAATGAACTTCGTGAAATTTACGATCTGTTTGATAAAAACCAATAAATCGATCATCAAGGTGTAACCGTGCACTTTGTACGTTTACAATTATTTAAATAATACGTCGTTATGAGCTGCTTAAAAAGCCGATGTTCGGCGCAGCTTAGAAACCCTAGGAAAAATTAGAATGTAAGCTTAGGTGAAGACGGCTCTAAGCAGCCCAAAACAATCCTCTACAAACCACACAACTCTACACAAAGAAGCCAATAACCAGCGATAAGACCTAAAAGAAAAATAAGAATTAGAATGTGCTAAAAGAATTGTTTATTATTGGATTGAAACTTACCTGTTTGACTGCTCGCACACATCTGGAATCCTCAGGATCATCTGCTTGGCTCCCAGCATCCTGGAAGTACATCCTCGAAGACATCCACACCTGAGGGAAGGCAAAGAAGCATTAGTATAAGTGTCGAGCAAAGGTGAGAGTATTGAAGGCACTACTTATAGACACTCTCATGGCTGTTAGTAAGAGCATGCGAATGTCTAAAACATGCAGGTTAGACTAAGAAAAGCATGCAGGACAAAAAGAACAATTAAAATAAAGAAGGTTATCCTTTTGATTAATCGCGTACTCAGCGTCGAGCATCCGCCGCGTCGCGCTCGTGATCTCGGGAATCCGTGTCCCTTCGAGTCGTTTATGCTCTGCCGATTTGAGCTTAATTTTGTAAATAAAGATTTTGAGGTAATTTCAGAAAAATGTATTGTATTGCGCACATCAAGATCATATCATAGACGATCTTTAACGTGCCTCTGAGGCAACCAACGAACATGTGTGAATGTATTAGTGCCATGCACGGTAGCGAAATTCATCGACCGTGTGGTCAAAATTCCATTCCTCCTTGTGTTAGAATCTCGCGATAAAAATTGACCAAGCGTGCGTGCCGCGTTTCTCGCAACATAAATTTCATCAAAATTAGTAAAAATTGTAACATTAAACTTTGTCAATAAATTTGGATTGTTTATACCTTTTTAGGCTCTTTTCCAAAACAAAAATGTGCGCATATGAAAAATGTTTGTCAACCTAAATTCGAAATTCCATCATTTTCAAACATTAAATTGAAATTAAGACATCCTTCTTACTACCTAGGGTAAGAAACAATCAACGTCATTTCAAGCATGTCTGTAGTATCAGACAATGGTGGCATAAGGCTTAGAATTACATATCTATAACAGCACGTATTGCACCAATTGCACTTGTAAAATAGTATTTAAAACACAACACTATATAAAAAATAACTTCAAAATCATGGCTAAATAGGAGCTGAAGATGGTTAAGTTCTTCTTATCGTACTTTAATGTCATGAAGATAAACTAACATGACTCTTCTCTATTATCTCTCTGTCGAACCCTGTCATTGAAGCATTGAATTGAATATTGACAAACAATATCAGGATCATTACTATAAATTAATATCTGTATTATAATTCTCTCTTTAATAAGTGGACGCTTGTAGTGGTCCATGCGCATGATGTTAAAAGCAGCATAATGTCTGTAGTATCAGCAAATGCTGGCATAGGGTTTAGAATTACATAAATGTAACAGTACTTATTACACCAATTACACTTTTAAAATAGCATTTAAATACACAACACTATATAAAAAAACACTTCAAAATCATGGCTAAATAGGACCTGAAAAAGAAAAATGAAAGTTCTTTTTTTAGCTTGACAGCTTGAAGTGGTAATGGAACTTTCAAATTTACCTGTTTTAAAATAGTACTATTATGTCCAGGGGCATTTTCCTCGACGATCCTTGAAGATTTTATACCTTACTTTATTATAGGATAAACAAACACAATTAACTTCAACGCACATGTAGCACTTACTCAAAACAATCGGTTGTCAAAAAGTAACTGCGGCGACCGTGGCGACACGACTAAAGCGCGATCTGCGCGCTTATTTAAAACTTTACATTTAAACTTTTTAAATTAAAATTTATTTTATAGTAATAAAACCCATTTTTAAAAATCTTTATACATTTATATATTGCTCTGATAACATTTAACAATAAATTATAACATTTTTAGAAATTATTTCAAAAAATCTAAAATTATAAATTTTTGTATTATGTGCTATTCTTTAATATTTAAAATTTTTGCATAATAATTCATTTTCGTACAGATTACAACATATACAATTAAAATGCCTAATAAAAAAAATTTCCATTTTTTGAGCTTTTGCGGTATCATACCCCCTTAAATAAATATCGGATTTTATTACTTAAGCTAATTAAATTAACCTAAAAAATATTTTACACAGTGTAATTCTTCATATAAATGAAATTATAAAGCATATTTATATTTTATAATAATGCAATATAAATAATTTAAATTAAATTATGTATAATTTAAATTATTATGTATTATTATAATTATGTATAATTTAAATTATTATGTATTATTATAATTATGTATAATTTAATTTATCTATAATTTAAATTAATTTTATAGCTACACGACAAAAAATTGGTGCACTTGTGTTAGATTTTATGATGACATGAAGAATAATTACTTTGTACCAATAAAATTAGTTAAATATTCAAAAAATGATAAAGACTACATTAAACCAAAAAATACTATTAACTTTGATCCAAAGTATAAATATTATGTCAAGTGGTGTCACTACAACTCAGAAGAATGTATTGATATAGTACTGTAACGAACGTTACATTCCTCTCTCTCTCTCTGATAAGCCATGAGTTTATGTAATTATATTAATTTCTAATATACCTTAGTTTTCTAGGCGCAGAGGAGAGCAGACGACGCGGAGGGCGCTAGGGTAAGGGAGAGAGAGGGGTTAGAGAGAGAGAGCGGTGTCGCGAGAGCGCGGTGTTGCGAGAGCGCGATACCGCAATTAGGCAGATTGCCTCGCGCCTTCAACCGAGAGAGATCTCGCAATTATTAGGCCCTATTTTTGTTCATGAGAACTCTTTGTGCGTGCCCGGGTGCTCCAGCGTGGTGCAGCCCCGCTGATCGTGCAGCCCTGCTGATTGTGCAGCCTTGTTTCCCGGAGACCCTGACCGTGAGGGTAGAGAAAGCGGAAGTCACAGCGTTTCCGCAATACAACTGTAAGTGCCCGCTCTGGGCGCAGTACGATTTATTTTCTCTCTCTCTCTCTCTCGATTTCCCTTGCGCCGTGCCGCTCGCTTGGCCGCCTCGCGCCTGCTGCTCGCGTCTAGCTAAATATTTTTGTTTATTATTTTTCTGTCTTTATTTTTTTTTTCCGTTAATAAACCGTGTCTTAACATCTAAACACGCGTTGTTTATTTTTTCCCGCGATTCCCGCATTTCAGCAGCAGTGCAGGCAGCCGAGGAACCAGCGAGAACGCGAAGAAGACGAAGTGTAACCACCACGTTGTCGAGAGTCTCCGGCTCTCGTTTAGAGAATAGCGTTTATCGCGTTAAATTCTTTTAATTTTTCTAATCATTAAATTTCATGCAACGGCTGAACTAGCCGGCCGTTACAGTACAAAAAAGTTGTTTTTATTACCCAGCTTTCATTATTATTATAGCTGGTGGATTATTTCAGTATTTCTTTTATACATTTTTTAGTTTTTTATATAGTATTTTATGATATCTCATGCATTCTTAATATTCCTTTCGCTTCTCTCCATAAATTATTATTAATATTGTTTAAATTTATATAAACAGGCCAAATAAAAATAGTTATTATTTTAATTAAAATTTCTCTTCATATACATGACTATTGCTACGTACTTGCAATTACAAGAAACCTACAAAATTTGAAGCGCAATAGACATTTTGAATGTAATTCAATCTTTATAATATATCAATCAATAATTTCATAATGTTTGCATAACTAGGGGGGCTCCGCCCCCCCTGCGCGCTACGCGCGCCGACCCCCCATAAGTTTTACTCAAAATAGGACTGTACGGTAATTGGGACTGTTCGGTAATTGGGACTGTTGGATAATTGGGACTGTTCGATAATTGGGACTCTTCGGGAGAGGGGTGAATGGGGTGAAGT
>JAWWEO010019660.1:0-13104 GCA_035582975.1 Ormyrus labotus | reverse complement strand
TCAAACGAAAAACAAATAATAAATATAAAAAGTAGGAGAGACTTAAAAAAATATTTTTATATATATATATATATATATAAATTTGACTTTGGAATATTCTGCAAACTAGTTAATAATATAATTCTTTGGTGACAGTATTAAAAATTTGTATTATTAGTCACGATGGTTTAATCTTAATAAATTCGAGAAATATTTCTTCTTTTCAATAAATTCTTTAAAACTAATGGAAAATAAAGTATCCTAAAAATTTCCAGAAAAAGATTAAAAATTTAACTTGAGATCGAAGAACAAATCAAAGAAGTCGCAGCCTCCTAATACCTCTTTCAGGAAAGACGAAAATTTCTTAAACCAATTCTCGTAACTTCAAAGAGTTAACCTGCTCATCTAACTCCTGGTTCATCTCCAACTTTCTATCCTTTCTTCCATATCCATCCTCCGCTTCGTGTATCCATTTGCTCTTTGAGAAACTCATTCCTGCGTATAGCCACATTGGATTTTGTCGGCACACATATTGATAATTAATGCGCTGCTAACGAATAGAGAAAATCGAAAGCTGAATACGTGTGTATATTCGAAATTTGCATGGGTGTGGCTTTGTATTCACATGTATGAGCTGAAGAGAGAAAGAGAGAGAGAGAGAGAGAGAGAGAGAGAGAGAGAGAGAGGAGTTATCAGTCGGATTTATGCCGGCGTGTATTCGATTAGTGTCGCTCGTTTGATGACCAAAGCAAGCTGAAATGAATCTTCTCCGCAGATCTGAATTGGATATTAGATGTCCGCTCTTGTCGAAGTAAAAGTGAAATGAGTTTGTAGAGATAAAAGTATTGGAAGTTTGTTTTTAATTTTTATTATGGATTTATCAATGTTATTGTAAAAGCAGGGCTTTTGTTATAAAGTCTTTAGATATATAATATACATAAAGAATTAGTTTTGAATAGTTCCGTCATATTATTATAATAAAAATAAAAATGTTTATTTAACAAAAATTTGATTAAACTGATAGAATTTAGATTTGTTTTTAGAATACTGTAATTAAATTTTGAATATTACATTAATTGTTAAAAAAATATAAAAAAATAATCTTTCTAAAATCCACCGTTAAAACATTGTTTTTAGATTTCTCACGAGGGTTTTAAAAATTCATAAAAGCTTTTCAAAGAATTTATAAAAATATTAATGTGTATAATAGGTCTACTAAATACATCATAGAATATATTATCGAAAAAAGAGATAACTTTGTTTTTTTTTTTTTTTCAGCGGTCAAGTTATTATAAAAGAATTATTCGCTCATTTTACAGTTGTAACAATCTTAGCACAAGACAGGCTATAAAAAATGAAAGTGGAGTAAAGATATTAAGAGACGATCTTTCAAAGAAAGAGTTCCACTCTGAATCGCAAATTTTAAGCAGTCTTTGAAAGGTGGATCTAGTATATCTAAGATCTAAAAATGAAACCTGTTACTGGTACTTTGTGATTTTATTGACCCTGACTACTGAGAAGGAAACGAGTTTTTCGTTTTTCAGTCTAGGTTCACAAATAATGTTAAATAACCAAAAGAAGGTAAACTTCTAGAAGATGAGTTCTTATAAAATAAAAGGTATGGTCTTAGAAGTCGTTAAATTGAAAAAAAGGTGAAGAATTGTTTTCTACTCAATATTCTAATTGCTGATGCCTTGGAACTTTGAGGAAAAATTTTTATTATAAAGCATCATTATAAATTTAATCCAGAGTATAATTTTTTCTTTGTTTACGTATACTGCAGTAATAAAATAACTTGTTTAAGTTCGACGTATTATTATTATCATACAAATAATAACAACATTTTAAAAATATGAAAATTACTTTGAAAACTGAATGGTCGTTGGCTATTATATATTAACATAATATCGTTGATTATGTTAATTAAATACTTTAAATTATCATTAAATTATATCAACTTTATTAAGAGAATTTTATAAATTAAAAAAAAACACATTTAAAAAATCAAATATAAATAATTTATATTATTAAATAATAGTAACAATATATTATACAATTAAAGTTTATTCAATACTTTTTTGACAACCGAAAGAATTAATATTTTTCTTCTTTAATTTCCAAGAATGTTAAATTTCTTAGTTAACCGCATTCTAAAAAATACGGACGCGTCAAGAATTACTTCAGATAAAAATACCGGGCTTTAAAATGATGTAATCATTTCAATGCTGTGTTGTTTAGTTGAGAACTGATGAGAAGGACTTTATAAAAACTCGCGAAAACGTCGGGTGAATAGCTAAATAACGGATTTCATAGTTTTTTGGGACTGTTTAAGTCACTCCTGCTTCTTTGTAACTTTCAATTAACTTTTTTATCTTGGTTTATTCTTATATACATGATTATTATTACACATTACGTTTTTCGAGGCACGGTTTTCTGCTGCTACAATTATAATTATATTAATTACCAAAATGACAAAGCAAATCTTCCTTTAAAAATGGCAAAAACATTGTACGTATAGCCCATCTCCTGAACCTAAGAATGTCCCCATAAAACATTAGCCCACATCATCAGAAAGTGACTTAACATCGTTCAGAATTATAAGCTGCCGTAGCTGCATCTCTTAACTCATAATTAATCAGCAGTAATTCCGAAGCCGCGAAATTCCAAGCATCGCGCTGTATCTCAACTATCGTACTCCAAAAGTAGTCCAGTGCACAGAGCAACCGGGATGATTCGACGAAAACTATATTAGAGCCGCGTTTTGCCTTTCGAAAGAACGTCGAAGGGAAAAGGGCCGCGGCATTGATTGAGTTCTCAAAGTCCGACGAAGGAAAGTATCGGCGTGCTTTTGTGAATTTAAATGCGTGACTTTCTCTTTAATAAAGCCGAGTTCGGGCTTCTTTTTCGTACAGATCCTTTTTCAGATTGCTTTTGGCGGGCCGTCATTTTTCGGTAAGTACTGCGTTAAGTCTGAATAATCGGCGAGGCGAGGAAGCGACGGAGAAAGTCGCGTGGCGGCCAGTTTGACGAAAAGTGTTTGAGTTGTAAACAGTAAGTTTGCTCTGGGTCTAAGTAGTTTTTAACATTGTAAACATTTCTCCAAATAATGGAATGGTGAAATTGACTTTTCCTTCGGCTTTTAATATTTTCACTTTTTATTTATACGAAAAAAAAGTTTTGATTCGTTTTGATAAATTTATTGCTGAATTTATTTAATTTAATAAATAATTTGCTATCGAGAAATAGAATCTTCCCGAAATGCTTTCTCGAAACGCAAGTATTTTTATGGCGAGCGGAGTGGAGAGCTCAAGCAAGTCACGTGCAAAAAATCACGCGCGCACCGTGCTATGCTGCCTGTCCTCGAATAAAGAAAAGGCGGCGTATTTTTTTTTTAGCAAAGGCTCCTCTTCTTTTTGCGTCGGGGATGGAATCTCCGCGTGGCAGACATGTTGACATAACAATTGAAATACATTCGCCGGCTAGAGGATTTATTGAGCAAACACCACCCAGGTTACTAAAAGTGTCTCTAAAGTTTCCGCTTTTTCGTGTGATCTTGCATACAAAAAATGTCAAGGTTTCTGATGTTTGAATGAGATGTGGCTGCAGCCTCGATATAAAAGTCAAATGATCTTTTCACTAAGTTTGTCATTTGAAGGAATGTTTAATAAGAGACGAGAGTAAAAGTCATTTTTTCATCTTTTCTTTTACGTATTTTATCTAAACTGAAATAACATTTACTAGAAATGGATAGTAAAATTTTATACATTTATTATAAAATTGAAAACTTTTGAAAAGTAATTACGCGAAAGCTTTTACTTCTCGGAAAATCCGTTACATTAATTAGAATTAAAACTTCTCATCACTTTCACTTAATTTTTCTCCAACTGCATGATAACGCTTTGGTTCAACATGCATATATACATGCATATATAATACGTTTACGATAAAGAATATAAGTCATAAAATTTATTTACTCTAAAACACGTTCAAATTTTTTAATTTACATTTTTTAATTTGCATGGAATTCGCCAGATTCTCTTAAAAATAGAAATAAAAATTTATTATTTATTTATTCATATAATGAAAGAATAAATTAAGTTTGAGACAGCTAAGTGCTAATCAATTGCCAGCGGTTTTTAATTGTAGTAGTTTTTTGCAAAAGTTTTGCAAAAGAATTGTTAAAGTTCGGATTAGCTAATCGAGAATGTCTAGATTTATTACTATACAATATATTTCGGGATTCCCGAGATAAGCCACAAAAGTTCATTATCTATGGCTGGGAGACTATGCATGACTTGATTCTGATGTAGAGAAATGCGAAAGCGAAGTATTTAATTAAAAATAATTGTGATTGGCAAATGTAAAGAACAACTAATACTAATTCTCTACGTTTTGATGTATCTTCCCGAAAGAAAAGAACAGAACAAGCTTTTCAATAAAACATCCCTGTAAAAGTACCTTCATTAAATTAAAAGGCGAAGCCAAGCGATTTCAGGTCGATCTGCACTTGCTCGAAAAAAAACTCCCAGGTGGAAAAAGCGATCGAAAAATCTGGGTATTTGGGTATTCTGGGTACCGATGAAACGCTTTTCCGTATAGATGGGATTGGTGTTAAGCATAAGTGTACATCCGAAAGATAAGGCATGGGTTATTCACGAGGTGCTCCAAGATTTGTGGCAGAGAGTAAGTTGCGTTGAACACTGAGAAATACAGCTTATTGCCAATAGGCATTTTTACAACTTGACCCTAATTGCAGAATGTTTTACTGTTTCTCTGCACCTCGTGTATTGTGCTCCTGTATATGTTCTCTACGTAACGCGTTAAACTTTTAAAATAGATTTTCAGTTTTCAATTGTACAAGGTAAATTGCTAATATGTATAACAAAGTGAAATAATGACAGTACTCATATTGTAAAAGCCGTTTGAAAATTAGTGGCTCCTTTTTAAAGAATGAATACTTGAAAAAAGTGCTTTACCAAATGGACGTACCAAAGAGCCTTGAGCAGTCGAAAAAGCCAATGCTCCCGAAGCAGCCCCAGTACCTTAGGAACCGATAGGCGGCGATCCTCCTCCTCTGTCGAAAAGAGAGGACGGCCGGTGAGCGCGGCGGGCCATTGTGTATATATAGGGGTACGTCCGGAAGAAAGCCTCGTAGTTCAGCAGCGAACGTCGTTAGTCGAACATCGCTCCCGCAGGTACTTACTTTACTCCCCCCCTCAAGAGATCGGCCCCTGTGCTTCCTTTCCGAAAGTGTGGATCAGTGCTACTCAAAGTTAATATATCGAGAGTGTATTACAAGGATTAGCTTTTTTTTTAAACTTTTTTCACCGGCAAATGAATCATTTATTATTTAGTGAAAAAATCAACTATTCAAAAACTAGTTTGTGCCTTTTCAAATAAATTTTTATTTCCGGCATCTGCTTTTATGCTGCTAGCTTGCTAATTCAAATCAATGTATTGTATCGACTTGTTTCCTCGAGAAGGATCTTACTTTATACGTAAATGCAAATACGAAACAATTAAATATTTAAATGTACTTTTGCAATTCAAGTTTTTATCTATTTAAACTAAAAATTTCCATGCTCACAATATAGTCGAGTATATTATACAACGTATATTTTACGAATCAATCTAATTCTGACTCGGCTGAGAAAAAAGTCCGGTTTCAGCGAGTACGACGAAAATGTCACGGAAGACTCGCGCAGGTAACGCACATACGTATATACATACGAAAATAAGGAGCGGAGACACGCAAGAGGAACCGGTTCGGAAGAAAGCTGCTCGCGACCCGAACGTTTATTTTTTCGGGATTACCAAGTATTATCATTTTCAATCATTTGGATTTCAAATTTTATTTTCTTCCAAGTAATCGAAGCTTTTATCTTTCCAACTTTTAAATATCGGACTATTCAATTTAGATTAGAGATTGCCAGTATTAGAGGGGCCAGTTTTCCAATTTCTGCACTGGGCTTCGCCCAAACGATTGTACAATTAATTTGCATAGGGGGCAAACGCCCTTTAATCATACACTTTAACACTTGAAACTTAATTAATTATAAAGAAAAAACTAAATTTAATTTGTTCATTATCGACTTTTTTAAATTGTGCTTACTATTTTTTCTAGAAAAATGTTCCGTTCCCTGAGCCTTGTCGCAGTGTTTGTGGCCCTGGCCGCAGCCCAGCAGCCGTCTGGACGAATCCTAGAGGCACCCATCCCTGCTGCCTGCGCCCAAAGTAAGTTACTAATAAAGTTTATTCATTTTCGCTGAGATAAAACTTGAATATTATTTTATTATTTTATTACCTGCCGGTGCGAATCTACTTTACTTTACTTATACATCCTAATATTTTTCAAACTTTAAGCAATCGAAAAAGAGTTTCATAACTTAAGAATACAATAAATAAATTTAAAAAAATGTCACGCTTTTCCGCAAGCGACGTACGCAACTGCGTCTTTGTTCAGAGTCTTTTAGAACAAAATTGTTCTCTTTCAAAAGCGAGCGTACAACACCGACCGCAAATCTCGTACTTCGCATTCAGGAGTTCTCACGGCAAGATGCGAAGATGCAGCGCTCGTTCACCTATCCGGAAATGCTACACCGCACCGCTGAAAGACTTTTACTCACTCGACTTTATTTGGCTCGCCGCGTTGCCTCAGAGCATCAAGTGCTTGTCGTTTATACGTAATCTAATGATCCCCGAGAGGAAATTAATGTGCCACTTATTTTATCAGGTGATAAATCAAGTAACTTGTAGCTTACTAATTATGAAAATTTTCTACAATTCAAGCAAAAAATATATCTTAAAATCCACATAGTTCATAAAACTATAAATCTCAATGTCGAGGAGCCGGAAGTCGGTGGCTTTTCGATACATACCGATCAAAGCTGCGGCGACGCTTTCACGCATTAAAATTCAACCTGTCGCGGAGGCGCTGCGACATATAGAAAGCGCGCGAATTGGCCCGGTTATTTATGCGCACCTTTTCTTCGGGGGAGATAGCGACGGCACTTTCGGAAGGCGCGTGTCGTGGAAATTAACTGCAGGTGCGGAGGCCACAACTGCAGGTGTCGGATTAGGAAAGAAATTAAATTGAAGAAAAGCAAGCTACATTATTACGTTATTACATTATAATCTCCTCGAAAAGCAGAAAAAAGACTTTTGCCCAACAGTGAAAAGAATCCGAATTTTCAGAGTCTTTAGCATTCGATTCGCGGCTCGTCGACTTTTCCTTTTCCTTTCTCCGCAAGAAGAGGCTACTTTCGCGCGGGACAAAAGGAATTCACAGTAAGCCAACGCCTTTTGCATTCCCTAATGAGCTTTCATCGCGATATGTGTGTACGGGAAAGCCGGTCCAGGTCACGGACCACCGATCGTGAGCTTTCGATACGAATTTAATCTTGTCTAACGGTTCGGAAAATAATTCTTTCTGCCAAAGGCGGCCAAAGGCACTACTAGGCAAACAAGATGTTGGGATATTTTAACTTGAAAAACAATTTTGACTTTTTTCATTTTTAAAATTCACCCTCAATCAGTAGTACAAAACCTCTTCCGTTGATTTACTCCAATTGCCATCTCTCCCGAGAGAAACCATCTTTATGTTCCTCCTCTAACGCTTTGACGGGCTTCTCTTCTCCGAAGTCCGAGCAAACAAATTTCTCTCTGTAGGTCAGCTCGACTTAGCGGCGAATATATCGCGGCTCAAAGGGGTCGCTGCGATTTCCCTCGAGCGAAAGTGCCGATGATAATTTAACGAGTGTCGCACGCACGGAATCTGTGTCAGAGCCTTAACGGCCCTTTTTACTCTTCGCGCCGAGCGGTAAAAGTGGAAAATTATGCACCTACCTTTTTGGGACTGGGCTTTACGGGCTTTCTTTTCGAGGACGTTTACGGGATTGCGGGAGTTTGGAATATTGATTGATGGAAGGAGCACTGACACGTTCGTTTTCTCTGGGTTTTATGTCTTTTAGATTCTTGCTCATCCTTCACTTTCTCCTTTTACGGGGGAACTTTACTTTTCTTCTCGAACTTTGATCAATAAATTGTAATAATTGTAATAAAAAGAAAGTTTAAATAGTTCTTATTTTATAAATTCATTTGAAAAGTACTTTCATTTATTTTCAACGAAAGTAGTTTGTAAATCTAAAAAATTACGACGTATCAAAGTCTATTATAATAATTATTTACAACTACTGCAAACCATGCGTACGAGTCAAAAGAAATCTCAACTTTTTATTTAAACTTTATCAAGCTAATAAATAAAAAAAGATTAACTGTCAAGTTAAATTTTACATGAGTAAACTCGTTAAAGCTAAAAAATTCTCTCCTCTTTAAAGGAACAATCCATGAACGTTTCAACGGCAAGGGCTACTACTACTCGTGGGCGGATCCCCGAACCGCAGGCCAGGAAGTCGACTGGCTCACCGGCAGAAACTTCTGCAGGCAGCGCTGCATGGATCTCGTCTCGCTCGAAACATCGGCCGAAAACGAGTTCATCAAAAGCCGCATCGTTCAAAGTAATTATAATTTTCACATTTTTCAGCTGCTGGAAAGCGAAATTTTCGCGGTGAAACTAGTCCCGTTGATTTTTCGCTTCGGATTCTGATTTGTGTAGTTGCTGCCCAGGGATAATCGATGCGCTGTTAAGACTTTTTGTTGGGACGAGTTTTAACATGGGAATGGGTACAGTGAGATGCTGATTTGGCTTTTTTTCTTGCAGACAAAGTTAAGTACATTTGGACATCTGGGCGTTTGTGTGACTTCAAGGGATGCGACAGGCCTGATCTGCAGCCGCTTCAGATCAATGGATGGTTCTGGACTGCTGAGCTTCAGAAATTAGCTCCCACCAACGACAGAAGCCAGAATGACTGGTCTGAGAGTGGAGGGTAAGTCTGATAATATATTTTTTTAATTATTCTACAGTACAACTCTGTAAAATTAAATGAATCAACCTAAATATATTCTCGTTTAATTAACTTTAAATATTTAAGACGGTTAATCAGTCTTATTATGTATCAAACTACTTTTACAGCAGTCAAAATTTAATATAGCGTATTTAAAATACTGTATAACTTAGAAATTTTTTGACCAACTTTTAATAAAAACTGTTTATT
The DNA here is from genome assembly GCA_035582975.1 of Ormyrus labotus. NCBI lineage: Eukaryota > Metazoa > Arthropoda > Insecta > Hymenoptera > Ormyridae > Ormyrus > Ormyrus labotus. The sequence goes on along the minus strand of JAWWEO010019660.1, from coordinate 4,012 downwards.
TCAGCATTGGCAAACCTCAACCAGACAACCGTGAGGCCATTCAAGGCGGAGCACCCGAGAACTGTCTAGCTATCCTGAATCAGTTCTACAACGACGGAGTTAACTGGCACGACGTTGCATGTCACCACAAGAAACCATGGGTGTGCGAGGAGAACGACGCTCTCCTCAAGTACGTCCGCTTTACCAACCCCAACATCCGCGTTTAAAAAGCTCTTGTTCAAGAATTGATCGAATCATCTATTTTACTGACGATTTACTTTCACTATTGTCTGTAAAAGAGGGTGAACATAAGTTTGCGGTGAAAGCCGCAACAATTCATTATTTCCGCCTTAGTTTTTCGAGGCAAAACTCTTCAATCGCCATAGACGTGACCAGCGACTGAGTAGACGCGTGACATTTATTTATTTCCACATTGACAAATCCTTCCCGTAGTTTTAATGAATTGACAATAATGGAGATTAAATGGAATATTTATATTGAATGTGTGTTGTGATTTTATTAACCATTCTATCTTTTGTATATTGATGTAACCTCAAAAAAAGTTTTTATCAAAACGTACAAGATAAAAATGTTTTTTATAATAAAATCTTTATTCAATAAAATTGATTAAAAATAAGATGTGTGCAAGTACCAAATTTATTTCTTTCCCTCCACCATAATTATGTGGTAGCCAAATTTTGTTTTAACTGGAGGATCTGTGTACACAGGGGAACCAAGACTAGATATGGGTAAGGCAAATGCTGCCTCTTGAAATGGACCAACCATTGAACCTCTTGTCATCCATCCAAGATCACCCTGAAAATTCATAAATTGAGTTCACTTGAAATAATATTGTTCCACATATTTCAACTATTATATAATGTTGAATTAAAAGTTTAAAACCTTTGTTAGATATATCATATGCATTAATTTTCAACTATTAAATACAAAAGTTCTGGCTAAGAATAAATAGAAAAAAATTATTTTTCTATTTTGCTTTGTTTGATTTTGATATATAAAAAATTTAAATAATTTAATAACTTTTATAATTATGTTAACTACATTTGAAATGAGAATTATTACACCAGAATTAAATTCTGGTAATAGAACAATTGTACTTACACCAGATCTTGCTTTATCTTCACTGTAAGTTGCTGCAACTTCATTAAATTTCTGTCCAGCCTTTAATTTCTCCATAGCTTCTAAAATTTTAGATTGTTTTTCACAGAGTATATGTCGAACCTACAATAAAAATTTATTAAAAACACCATCTTTTCAGCTAAAAAAAATAAATCTAAAAACAAACCTTAACAGCGGTTCCGCCTTTTTTGTCTCCTTTGCCCTTATCTCCTTCATCTCCACCAGCTCCTTTTGATTTTCCAGCTTTAGCACCACCTCCAGATGCACTTTTTTTTGGCGGCATTTTTTTAACAATAACAAAACAATAAAAATTTCACGTGTCTTACAGCTACATGTGTACTAAATCTGAAATCAGTTTTGGGTTTATAGGTTATATTTACAACGCACAGGCAGCACTCAAACAGGTAATACCTTATGATATTTTGTAAATCGACGACAAACCGGAATGCGTGCGCATCAGGTAAAAGATCATGTGATGAAAATTTCAATTTTACATAATAAACATCAGAATTAAACCTTAATCACAAAAATATATATTTTAGCATTATGATTTTTGAGCGTCATGATATCGATGAATAGTAATATTATTAATTAATTTACGCAACAATAAGATCAATTATAATTCTTCTTTTCTTTCGCAGGTTGTACATAATTTGCAATAAATTCAAACCGTTTAAAGTATTTTATAAAATTTCTAATAAAAACTATTAGTGATAAAAAATACTCACAATTGCCACATTTCTTGCGTCTTTCGATGATTTTTTCAGCGCTCGATCGCCTGAGTGTAAAAATCGTTCTATACTAAAAATTATTACATCTGAAATGTTGATTTTGTCCTTTATTATTAGTTCCGATCGTCCACTTCGTTAATAATTGATGATAATATAGAGACGGTTGATTCCAAGTTATCAATTTTTTTTTTTTTTTTTTATAGGCAAAACGAATTTAATTTTTTTCAACATCTATATGATACGTCAATCAGAAATAAACCCTAAAATTATTGCAAAAAATAATCAAAATAAATATTAAAATCCCTGTTGATCTGGAAATGATATATTCTATATTCTTTTAATTATAATTACTTATCAGGTTATGCAGTCAAACAATATAAAAAATAAAAAAAAATCCTGCACAAGATTATATTATCAATCTTCAAAATATTTTATAAATCAAAGAGTCAATGAAAGTGTGAAACGTTAAATTGTTTATAAAAAATCTGACAAATATTTTAAATGGTTTGTTGCAAAAACAGTAGAAAAAATAAAAGTATAAATTTATATTATTTGTAATATAAAAACAGGAAATACATTATGCAACATGATAAAACTGTAGACTCGGATAAGGAAGGAAAGAAATGTGAAGTTAATTCAGTCGCATTATCTAAAATTGAAGTTCATGGGTTCACCCCCTATGAGGCTGTCTCTCCGGTCGGATTAAAGTAACCCTTCATGAGTAACTGAATTTTAGAAACAACCATAAGGAGTGGGGGCAAATACCAATCATTAAGTATAAATTAAGCTCGCTCCTCTTTAGTTGAATTATTTTCTTTTATAGTATAGAATAGTATAAAATTAAATATATCCAATTATTTTCAAATATATTGTTTAAAAATCTGCATAACTTTTATAAAATAAGCAAGTAAACATAATTCAACACGCATTTTTGAAGGGTTGGTATTTCCCTCCACTCCTTATGGCTGTTTCCAAAATTCAGTTACTCAAGGGTTACTCACGCGCGGCTTGTTAATCTGATTGGAGAGACAGCCGCATATAGGGATATAGGTAACTGTAGTTCAAAAGTAGATTTAAATTTTGATCTTTTTCAGTCAGTATAATAATTGAAGTGCTATTTGCCAAATTAATAAAGGTTTATAGACTCTTTGATAATATTCAAAATTAATTATAAATAATTGTCCAAAAAATCGTGAAAAAAAAATTGAATCAAAATTCAATAGCCGATAAAAAAATTCGGGAATAATTCAGCAATAATTATTATCAAGAGGCGCAAATTGGCAACCCTGCCTTAACCCTATCCATTATCGCGTGTAAACGCGGCTGCAAGCTCAGATCAGATGCGGTGCATACAGACGTCCTTCTGGCTTCAGTTGAGGAGTTTGTAATCCGGAGCGGACTCGCGAGAAAAGGTTAGGTGGAGACAATAAAAGCGGCGGAGGGCCGACGGGCAATGAACTCATATGTCCAGGTTGGGTAGGCCGCAGGTTCTGGAGACGGACTTGAGCCCCCAGCAGCAACAGCAGCAACAGGAGGAGTCCGCAGACGAACAGGAAGAACAGCAGTCATCGGACGAGTCCCCAACGTTGAAGCGGCCCAGGTACGAGTCATCGGACGACGGAGCTATGTCGGACGCCACGACTCCGGCAAACAAACGGCCAAACTTCTCCCTCGCAGTCTCCAACCCCAACGGTGTTAACAAGATGGCCCAAAGCCTTGCCACTGGCAAGCCTGGAACTGCTAAGAAGCTCATCATTAAGAACTTCAAAGGTACATAACTGCCCTGGACTATCCTGGGACCCCGAGCAACAGGTTTTGTATCTTACGGAGCCCATAAATGGAACTGTTTTCTTTTGTGGATAGTGTTTTGTGATGATACGATGATAGCTAAAGATTGTTTTTGTGCCTTTCAATGTGCATTTTCTATTCTTTTAGCTAGAAAGCTCAATTGTAGTTATCAAGATCAAAGTTATCATTATCAAAGAAAGTTTCTGAGAGTTTTAAAAAAAAAGGATTACAGAATGTTGAATTAAAAAAATTAATATTTTTCTAGCATACGTTTTATTCGTTAATATTAAATTTTTCTATAACATTTAAAACTTGCAATTAAACTTCATTTCATTTGTATTAATAAGACACACACATATATATATACGTGTATA
>JAWWEO010019659.1:0-13117 GCA_035582975.1 Ormyrus labotus | reverse complement strand
TGGCGGTCCCGAGGATCCCTATGTCCGGGTTCAAGTCGAGATGCTCGATCTGGCGGATGAACCGTTGCGGAAGCGAGCGATCGTCCGCATCCATGCGAAACAGATATTCCTCGTCCGCGGTGAGACCGATCAGGTCATTCAACATCGGAGCGAGGCCGGCATTCTCCTTCTTGTGATGTAGAAAATGGATCCGCTCGCGATGTCGTTCCACTACTTCCAGCAAGGCAGGGCCGACCGGGCCGTCAATTCCCAGGTACAGGCGAACCTCCGTCTCTTCGGGAAGTTCCTGATCAAAAATGGAGCGCAAGGCGGTATCGAGCAGGTGGGGATCGTCGCGTTCATATAGGGACATGAGCACTGCCACTGCAGACATGGATCTATCTCGATTCTAGGCGCATCCGACATGAGGAATCGCGACCAGGTGCCACTCTTCCCGGCGGCGGCGTGTAGCAGTGCCGGCCACGCAGTGCCACCGCACTTTGCGGCCAGCATCCTTGCCTGACCAGATCAACCCGTCTAGGGGGGGTGGGGCGCAATCACGCATGAAATGTGTGATTTTGATGACATTCCAGGTGGCGGATTGTGAAATGAAGTCAAAGCTCCTTCTTCTGGAATTAAATGAGCTGAATTTCGAGTATATTGAAAAATATATAGCGCAGGGGCGCCTGCCGACTTTTGAACGGCTCTTGGGTGAGCATGGATTTCAGCGGACCACGTCTGAGCAGGATTATGATAATCTTGAACCGTGGATCCAGTGGGTCACGGCGCACACCGGATTAGATTATGGCGAACACGGCATCTTCCGGCTCGGCGACATCGTCGAGCATGATTTGCCTCAGATCTGGGACGATCTCGAGCAGAAAGGGCTGAACGTGGGCGCGATCAGTCCCATGAACGCCCGGCAACGGATGCGCGCGCCCGCTTTTTTCCTCCCGGATCCTTGGACCAAGGCGCCCATGGTGGCGCCGGGGATCGTTCAGCGCTTCTATCGGGTGGCGGCGCGGATGGTGAACCAGAACGCCGAGGGGGGTGGTGTCGGCAAGTCGCTGGGTGATTTGGGGTTGGGTCTCGCCTATTGCGCGCGGCTGCAGAACTATGGGCGATATTTGAAATATGCCGCCGGATCGCGGGCGAAGACGTGGAACCGTGCGCTGGTCCTTGACCTCGTACTTGCCGATTTGTTCGTCAAGCTTGTCAAGCGGCGGCGTCCCGACTTCGCATCGCTGTTCCTCAACAGTGCGGCGCATATCCAGCATCACTACATGTTCTCGTCGTCCGCATATCAGGGGAATCTCAGGAACCCCGACTGGTATGTCCGGCCTGGGGAGGATCCCGTTTACGACGTTTATGAACTGTATGATCACATACTGGCCTCGATATGTCGCGAATTCCCCGGGTATCGCATTATGATAGCGACCGGCTTGCACCAAGTGCCCTATCCCGAGACCAGCTTCTATTGGCGCCTCAAGGACCATGAGGCGTTCCTCCGGGAAGTCGGCGTGCCCTTCACCAGCATCGAGCCGCGCATGTCGCGCGATTTCCTGGTCGAATGTCGCGACGCGGAGCAGGCTTTGTCGGCGGCTCAGCGCCTGGGCATGGTATGCGATCTGGACAGGCAGTCGATGTTCGAGGTCGACAACCGCGGTTCCAGCCTGTTTGTCACCTTGTCCTACCGGCACGAGATCAAGAAGGACATGCGCTATCTGGTCGGCAACGAGGAGCGCACCGGAATTGGTGACGCTGTAGCCTTTGTCGCGATAAAGAATGGGCATCACGATGGGATCGGTTACTTCCTCGATACCGGCGGTGAGCGCCCTTCTCCGGACGTATCCTTCCCCTTGAAGGAATTGCCTGAGAAGATAAGGGCCGTTGTGCTCTGACGCAGTTTGCGATGCGGGCCTTCGGGCCTGTCCTCGCAGATATGATCAAACCTGTTGGTACTTTGAGACTAGGGGATTCCATGAAAGCGGTGATACTGGCTGGGGGCCTGGGGACGCGCTTGGCCGAAGAAACCTCGGTTCGTCCCAAGCCCATGGTGGAAGTCGGCGGCCGTCCGATCATCTGGCATATCATGAAGATCTATGCCAGCCATGGCATAAATGACTTCATAGTCTGCTGCGGATACAAGGGTTGGCTGATCAAGGAATATTTTGCCAACTACATGGTGCATTCATCTGATGTGACAGTAGACATCAGGAATAATCATATCGAATTTCATCAGAGCTATGCCGAACCTTGGCGTGTAACGCTGGTCGACACTGGCGAGAATACGATGACCGGCGGCAGGCTGAAGCGCGTCGCGCAGCACCTTGCCGGAGAGGAGCTGTTCTGCCTGACCTATGGTGACGGCGTGGCCGATATCGATGTCACGGCTTCGATCGCTTTCCATCGCGCTGCCGGGACTAAGGCCACGCTTACGGCGGTCTATCCGCCGGGGCGGTTTGGCGGCCTGGATTTGCATGAAGGCAAGGTGCGGACCTTCAAGGAAAAGCCGCGCGGCGACGGGAACATGATCAACGGAGGCTTCTTCGTGCTGTCTCCGGAGGTGCTCGATTATATCGAGGGCGACCATAGCGTCTGGGAGGCCGGGCCGCTTGAACGGCTTGCGCAGGAAGGTTCGCTGGCTGCCTTTCCGCACACGGGCTTCTGGCAGCCAATGGATACGCTGCGGGACAAGATCCTGCTCGAGGAACTGTGGCAATCGGGTACGCCGCCGTGGAGGAACTGGTGAGTCGATCCGACTTTTGGCGAGGGCGGCGTGTACTCGTCACCGGTCACACCGGTTTCAAGGGCAGCTGGTTGAGCCTGTGGCTGCAGGCCATGGGCGCGGAAGTCACTGGCTATGCGCTGGAGGTTCCGACTGAGCCAAGTCTGTTCCGCATCGCTCGGATCGAGCAGGGAATGCGATCGGAGATTGGGGACATCCGCGATCGGGAGCGCCTGGCGCAAGTCGTTCGCGAGGCGCGACCGGAGGTGTTGCTGCATCTCGCTGCCCAGCCGCTGGTGCGGGAGTCGTTCCGCGATCCGATCGAGACCTATTCGGTCAATGTGGTTGGGACGGCGACGGTCCTCGATGTCGCGCGTGAGGCGCCCGGGCTGCGCGCGATCCTCTCGGTCACGAGTGACAAATGCTATGAGAACCGGGAATGGGTCTATGGCTATCGCGAAAACGACCCGATGGGAGGATATGATCCGTACAGCAGCAGCAAGGGCTGCGCTGAACTCGTTTCGTCGGCCTTCCGCTCTTCCTATTTCAGCCCCGCCCGGCACGCCGATCATGGCGTGGCGATGGCGACTGCGCGTGCGGGAAATGTGATCGGGGGTGGAGACTGGGCAGCCGACAGGCTTGTACCGGACATTCTCGAGGCTTTTGCGCAGGACCGCAAGGTGATCATCCGCAATCCTCTTGCAGTGCGGCCGTGGCAGCATGTGCTCGAGTCTATCGGGGGCTATCTGCTGTTGGTGGAGCGGCTTCTCGCGGAAGGGCCTGCCTATGCCTCGGGCTGGAACTTTGGTCCGGAGGATCAGGATATCCGTCCAGTCTCCTGGATCGTTGATGAAATGGCGCGCCGTTGGGGCAATGGTGCGGGCTGGGAGCAGGATCCTGGTGCCAACCCGCATGAGGCGCATCTTCTGCGGCTCGACATTTCCAAGGCCCGGATTGAACTGGGTTGGCGGCCGAGCTGGTCGCTGGACGTCGCGCTGGACCGTATCGTTGAATGGCATCGCCAATATCTGGCCGGTGCCGATATGCGCGCCGTGACGTTGGGGCAGATCGCGGCGTTTCAGGAGAGCAGGGCATGAGCGCGACCTCGCGCCAGCGGGTATTCGTCACGGGTGCCACAGGCTTTGTCGGTTCCTTCTTGACACGACAGTTGGTCGAGGCGGGGCGCGATGTGGCTATCCTGCTGCGGCCGACCAGCGACAGCTGGCGGATCGCGGACGTTATCGACCGTGTTCATGTCATTGATGGCACGATGGAGGACGTGGCGGGCTTTGCCCCCAGGCTTGCAGATTTCCGACCGGATGCCGTGGCCCATCTGGCATGGCGCGGTGTGACCAACCAGTTCCGCAACGACGTTAGCCAGACCTTGAACGTCGCGGAGAGTATCGCACTCTATTCCAGTGCGCGCGCGAGTGGTTGCGAGCGGTTCGTCGGCATGGGCTCGCAGGCGGAATACGGCCCGGTATCGGCACGGCTGGACGAGACGGTGCCGACCCGGCCGACAACGGTCTATGGTGCGGCGAAACTCTCCACGGCACTCATGCTGGAGCGTCTGGCGGAAGCGGACGGTTTGTCGTTCGCGTGGCTCCGCCTTTTCTCCTCGTACGGACCCAAGGACGATTTGAGCTGGCTGATCCCTTACATGGCGCGGCGTCTGCTGGCAGGCGAGCGGCCGGCGCTAACGCCGGGCGAGCAGATTTGGGACTATATCTATGTCGAGGATGCCGCTGCAGCGGTCGCCGCGGCTCTCGACAGTGCCGCGACCGGGTGCTTCAACCTCGGATCGGGCGAAGGGCGACCGCTTCGATCGATCATTGAAAAGGTGAGAGATCAAATTGATCCCAACCTGGCGCTGGGCTTCGGCGAAGTTCCCTATCGGCCCGACCAGGTCATGCACCTTGAAGCGAATATCGACGCACTGAAGGCGGCGACGGGCTGGGAGCCGAGGGTTCCCATTGAAGAAGGATTGGCCAAGACAATCTCTTGGCTTCGTACTGTATAGGGCTGAAGAATGTCGAATTGTAGGCTTTGTGGCCGAGCTGACCTGGCTCTGGTTCTCTCGATGGCGCGTCTTCCGCGAAATATTCAGCGACTCTTCACCGAAGAAACGCTGCATGAAGACAGAGTGATTTCGCTCAGTATCTATCGCTGCATGTCTTGCAGGTTCGTGCAGCTAAGCGATACCCTCGACGATGATTACTATGATGATTATCTGATGACGACGTCGCATTCGAATCAGATGCAGAGCTATCAGCGTGACCAAGCCCAGGATTTTGTCATACGCTTCGACTTGAAGGGTAAGCATGTTCGCGAAATGGGCTGTGGCGATGGGAATTACCTGGACCATCTGCGAGAGGCCGGTGCGGTAGTTTCCGGCATCGAGCCGTCAAAACGCTTCCGAGCATTGGCTGTGGAGAAGGGCTATGCGGTCGAGGCTGGCTATGTGACGGCTGACCGTCGCCTCGCCGACGGCCCATTTGACGGCTTCGTAACGCGCCAGGTGCTCGAGCACGTTCCCGACATCAATGATTTTCTCATCGGGATTCGCCGCAATCTCAAGCCTGGGGCTTATGGCCTGATTGAGGTTCCCAGCCTGGAAAAGGCGTTGGAGGATCGGCGATTCTATGATTTCTTCCCCGATCACCTGAACTATTTCTCGCTCGAAACGCTCGCCCTGGCGTGCAAGCTCAATGGGTTTGACGTTATCGACACATTCTTCGGAATGCACGGCGAGTATAATATCGCATTGGTTGTCAACCGCGAGGAAGACGACTTTGCGCCGGTCCAGCAATGCGTTGAAAACCTTTCATCTGACATTCGCGATTTCGTCGCCCGGAATCGCGCTGCCGGTAGGCGGGTGGCGATCTGGGGTGCCGGGGGCAAGGGGCTCAGCGTGCTTGCTGCGGCCGGTGTGACGGACGCTGACATTCTGGTGGACGGTGATCCGCACAAGAGGGGGATGATCACTCCGGTCTCGCATCTGAAGGTAAGCGCCCCGGACGAACTGCGTGCTTACCCCGATGCGGCGGTGTTGATCACAGCAATGGCGTATCGCCAGGAAATCGAACGGACGCTGCTGGAGGACTATGGCTTCCGGGGAGAACTGGCAGTGCTGGCGGAGCGACTGGAGATTGTTAGAAAGAGCGATGCGCACAATGGGTGATCGAATGGATCTCGAGGCTGTGCGGGAACTCGCCGCTGATACTCGGCGGGAGGTGCTGAAGATGGTGCATCGCGCCAAGGCTTCGCATGTCGGCAGCTGTTTCTCCATCGCGGACATGCTGGCGGTACTCTATGGCCATGTCATGAGCGTCGATCCGGTCCATGCGGATCGGCCGGATCGCGATCGGCTGATCGTCAGCAAGGGGCATGCCGCCGCCGCTGTCTACGCAGTGCTAGCGAATCGCGGCTTTTTCCCGCGCGAATGGCTTGACGAGTATTCGGTCAATGGATCGCTGCTGACGGGGCATGTGTCGCACGCGGTGCCGGGAGTGGAATTGTCCACGGGTTCGCTCGGCCATGGTCTTTCCGTGGGGGCGGGCCTTGCTCTCGGCGCTCGACTTCAGGGCGCGGCATGGCGGTCGTTCGTTATTCTGAGCGACGGAGAATGCGACGAAGGATCCATCTGGGAGGCCGCGATGTTCGCGGGTCATCATCAGCTGACCAACCTCGTTGCGCTGGTCGACTACAACAAGATCCAGAGCTTCGGCCGGGTCGACGAAGTGCTTCGGCTCGAGCCGTTCGCCGACAAGTGGACCAGCTTCGGCTGGCAGGTAACGGAAGTCGATGGCCATGATCATACCGCTCTTGCCGAGGCGCTGGCCGACAAGGGGGGCGACAAGCCGAACCTGCTCCTCTGTCACACCGTGAAGGGAAGGGGGGTCAGCTTCATGGAAGATCGCCTGGAATGGCACTATAAATCGCCGAATGACGAACAGCTTGCGCAAGCAATTGCAGAAATTGGGTCTGTGCAGTGAGAAACGCATTTATCGATGAACTTTGCCTGCTCGCCGAAGAGGACGAGAGCATTGTGCTTCTGTGTGGAGATCTTGGTTTCTCCGTGCTTGAGCGCTTCAGTGAACGCTTCCCTGATCGATATTACAATGTCGGTATTGCCGAGCAGAACATGCTTGGTCTTGCCGCAGGGCTGGCGATGACGGGATGGACTGTTATCACCTACTCGATCGCGAATTTCGGCACGGTTCGATCGCTGGAGCAACTGCGCAACGATGTTTGCTATCATGATCGCAGCGTTATCTGCGTCTCGGTAGGTACCGGAGCCGCCTATGGCTCTCAGGGATACACGCATCACGGGATTGAAGATCTCGGTTTCCTCAAAATGCTGCCGAATATCGAGGTTGCCTCTCCCGGGGATGCGCATGAAGTGCGCTGGGCGCTGCGGCATCTCGTCGAACGGCGGCGGCCGGGGGCGCTTCGCCTCGGGCGTGGCGGGGAGCCGCTGGTTCATCAAGGCCCGATTGCCGAAGCGACTCTGGCGGGTGCGTTGGCGATCAACCTTGGTGGTGCCGATGTTCGTTTCCTTTCCACCGGTGCAATTCTCCCCGAGGTGGTGGCAGCGGCGGAAAGCCTCGGGGCGGAAGGCTTCGATGTCGGTGTTGTCAGCGTGCCTTTCGTAACCGCGCTGGATGAGGATATCGTGGCGAACCTGCTCGCGGGAACGCGGCTCATGGTCACCGTCGAAGAGCATCTCGCGACTGGCGGGCTCGGGGGCGTTGTCGCCGAATTCGCGGCATCCATGCCGTCGCATCCGCCCGTGCTGCGCCGCGGCATCGCGCATCCCCCGCCCAAGGTGGCGCTTGATCAGAACGCCATGCGCAAACATCACGGGTTCGACCGGGAGAGCTTGATCACTCTGGTCCGCTCGCACCTTGGCACCGCCGCTAAGCGCTCTTGAGTCATGAACCGGGCAAGGATCACGATCGCCATACCGACCTTCAATCGGGTGGAGACGATCCAAGCAAATATTGCGTCGATCATTGGCGGTTTGCCTTCCTGGGTCGAGATCCTGATCTGCGACAACGCTTCGGAGCCCGCGGTCGAATTCGACCCGGAGATCTGGGCGACCGCCGAAGCGAAGGGCGTCCGGATGCGGGTCCATCGCAATCCGGCCAATGTCGGGGCGCCTGCCAACATCCTGCGTCTCTTCGAGCTCGTGGAGACGGAATGGCTATTACTGCTTGGCGACGACGATCCGTTGCTCCCCGAGCAACTGGATTCGATTGCCGAATGCGTTGCGCGTCATCCTGAAAGCGCAATATTCAAGTTCAGCTCGCCCTATGGGCAGTATGAAGCCGAAACGGTGGCGCGGAATTTCGTCGAGCTGATGGAGAAGGGTGGCGATTTCAATCACCTGCTCTTTATGTCGACCTATCTCTACAACGTTCGGGAATGTCGCCCGTATCTGCGTTACGGCTATCTGATGGCGCTCGCGGCGGCAACGCAGCTGGCCATCGCGATCATGGCATCTCTGGAGGGCAAGCAGATCGTTCTCTCGCCGCTGCTCATCACGCGAGCAAGGCGAGCTGAAGCGGCCTGGTCGCCGGCCGATGTGCGACTGAACTTCTATCATCTGACGGATCTGCCCCTGACGCCGCAGCATCGGCGATTGTTGCGCGCCAAGATCTATGCGGCGCACAATATATTCCGGGAGTTTCTGGACATTGCGTCGGTGCATGCGTCTCAGCCTGCCGAGGCTGCCTATATCCGGCAGAAGGCAATGAATGTGCATCGTGTCCACGGCCATGGTTTTAAGCGCTGGGTGGCTCGATTGCTGTTGCTGCTTGGGCGCATTACCGGGCCGCGCCTTTTGGGTGGCTTCAAGGTGCTATATGTACGCGCAAAGGGGCAGGCATATCAGCATGTTTTCACCAGCCGCCACGATCGCCTGTAAGTCTCGCCTCCCTCATCTCGCAGCGGGCTTCCGGAGGGGCCCGACGATACTATGGATGCGCGAATATTCCTGCACCGGAAGGAAGCTTGAGGTGATTACCCCTGGACGATCGTCGCGCCGAGCGACGGGGCGAAAGCGATGAGGAGGGGCCGGGCTTCCGCGGATGTCGGGCATTCCGGAATCACCCGACGCAGCGCGTTGGGCGTGGCGGCGGGGCTGACTGCTACCTCCGCCGTCGCCAGCGAGCGGACGGCTTCAGGCCCGCAGGAGAGTGTCGTCGACCATGGCGCAGTCGGCGACGGAGTGGCTGACGACACCGCCAGTATCCAGGCGTCGATTGATCGGGCCTATGCGCGCGGCGGCGGCGTGGTTTGGTTGCCGCGCGGCAACTTCCGGATCGAGGGAAGCTTGCGCGGCAAGCCTGGCGTCTCGATTGTCGGGCAAGGATCGCTCGCATCCAGATTGTTGAAGGTGGGGAAGGGGGACTGCCTCGTCTATGGCACGGGCACGGGCCTTGATGATTCCGATGTCGAGCGGGTCTCGCTCGAGAAATTTGCGATCATCGGCGAGCCCCGTAGCGGGCATCTGTTCTGGGGACGCAAGGCGGCGACGGCCTTTGCGCTGCGCGATCTGTACGTCGAAGGTGGGAACAGTCCCCTCTTTCTCGACGGCTGCTATTCGCTCCTGATGGAGAATGTCCAGGTCCGTGCTGCCGAGACCGGCGACAATATTTCAGTCAACGCCGTGAGCCACAATGTGATGTTGCTCCAGGTGGCTTCTCAAGTCGCGAAGGCTGGTGCCGGCATTGCGATCACCGGGTGCAGCGGGCCGATTATCCTGGGCGGCAAGCTCGAATACAATCAGCGCGACCAGCTGCGTATTGGGCAGGCTTGTCGGGGCGTGCTCATTTCGGGGCTGTACATCGAAGGTATTCAGCCCTCTGCAAGCGACTATGCCGGCATCACGGTGGAGGACGTCGACACGGTCGTGATCCAGGGCGGGTTCTTCGATGCAACGCAAGGGGATGCGAAGAGCCATCCCGGAGGCGGGGCGATGGGTACCGATGGCACCGGGACCTACATAAGGGCGCGGGGCCAGACGTCACGGTTGATTTGCTCCGGCTATGGATTCGCCAGCATTGCGCCGACGCAACGGCATGTCGACATCGCCGCCACTGCCGAAGCGTGCGAAGTGACGATTCCGTTCGGGGCCTCCTTTGCCAACGCTGCCCCGCAGCGCAACGTCGTGCGCTTCAGCGCAGGTGGCGATGGTCCAATCCTCGCGGCGCAGGGCGAACCGCAGAAAATCCGACACGGCACGACTTCGATTCTGGCTTTCTCCGCCGAAATCGAGGACAGGCGCGACGAATGGAATGGGCGGGATAGCTTCACTCCGAGAGAGGATGGCTATTATGGCTGGAGCGGGTTCATCCAACTCCTTGACGTAGCGGGTGGTTCGAATGCAGCGATCATCCTGTATGATGCGACGGCGAACATGCCGGTAGCCAGGCTTGACCGCTGTCTTGGGGCGGGCTCGCCGAGCATCGACTTCTCCTTCCGCGAGAGGTTGTCGCTCCGGCGAAAATATCAGCTGAGGCTTACCTATTCCGATGGCGAAGGGCGCGGCCGCGCGACCTCAGGCCGGGCCGCTTCCAATCGTATGTCAATCGAAAAAATGAAGTAGTGGACAATCCATCTCGGTTTTTCGCGCGTCGGCGCTGCCTCTGTACCAGTCCTTGTGGACGGTATATGGGCTTTGCAGCGAACGGAAAGGGGCCTAGGCCCTTGCGGCTATGATGCCATATGGGGCCACAGAAGTCAGAATTTGCCTCCGGGAAATATTTGACCTGGGATTCACTCAACAATGACACAGATCTTGATGCAGAGCTTCCGCAAATCTCGGTTGGATTTCCTCCTGAGGGCGAGGTACCAGATATCTATTGGTATTCTTGTTGCCATAATCATTCCTGCCTTTGTGCAGGGCATGTTTACGGATATCTCTCTCAACAGATTCGTTCAGGTTAACACCGTTATCGGTGGGACGATGGCTCTCATTATAGGGTATATATCCTATAGGAGAATTCACGTTTTTCCAGGAATCGTTTCCGGCGGCTACATAATTACCGCCTTTACGATAACGTTTAGCATTCTTGCCGTTACATTTATTATGCTGCGTATCGATTATACGCGCATGCAGCTGTTGAGTAGTTACCTGCTGACGTTGGTTACTTTTACATACATGCATTTGCGGTACTCTGCTCATCGGCCGCTTCTGCGTGGTGTTATCCCCAGTGATGGGGTGTCCTCGCTGCCGAACGCCGGGCGGGTGGTCTGGCATTATATTTCCGACCCTGAAGCGTCGCCTCCGGCGCTGCATGGCGTTGTCGTCGATTTGAACGCGGATCACTCGGCGGAATGGAATGCGCGCATCGCGGATTTTGCGCTGAGTGGAACGCCGGTCTACCACTACAAGGAGGTGATCGAACAGATCACCGGGCGCGTCGAAATCGAGCATCTCTCGGAGAATACGCTCGGATCTTTGAATCCCAGCGACCTGTACCTCGAGATCAAGGGCGTGATCGACGTCGTCATTGCGGCGATCGCGCTGATTGTGCTGGCGCCTGCCCTTCTGATCGTGGCGGTGGTGGTGCGCCTGGATTCGCCGGGGCCTTCCTTGTATCGGCAGCAGCGGACCGGGTTTCGGGCACAGCCGTTCACTGCATATAAGTTCCGGACCATGCGCGTTGCGGCGTCGCAGGAGAATCTCAGCGACGCCGAGGCGCGGAAGAGTGCGATGACGAGCGATAGGGATTCTCGTATCACGAGAGTGGGGGCCTTTTTGCGCCGGACTCGCATTGACGAGCTGCCGCAGCTGTTCAACATGCTCAAGGGGGAAATGAGCATGATCGGGCCGCGGCCCGAGGCGATGGTTCTGACAAAGTGGTACGAGAAAGAGATACCTTTCTATCATTATCGCCATATCATCAAACCGGGACTTACGGGCTGGGCCCAGGTAAATCAGGGGCACGTCACCGAGGTTGACGATATACGCGAGAAGCTCAATCTGGATTTTTACTACGTAAAGAATTTCTCTTTCTGGCTCGATATATTGATAACGATCAGAACTATTCAGACGATCATTACCGGGTCAGGCGCCCGCTGAATATCGACCCGTTTGATGAGCTTTTGACCAAAACCATATGAGGACTGGATAGAAGTTGTTGTCCGCGTCCAGCAAACTGGCACGGTTCATTCCTGGCATGATGTCTCGTGCCGGATTGGATGCTGCCGTGTCATTCAGCATCGTCAACCGGCTGTGGACTGCCTGTAGCGGCTTGATCCTGCTTGTGCTCGTCGGTCTGTTCACCAATCCGTCCACTCAGGGATTCTATTATACGTTCAACAGCCTGATCTATATGCAGGTTTTTATCGAAATGGGCCTCGGTATAGCTTTGGTGCAGCTGATCGGGCACGAGATGGCTCTTCTGTCGCACGGCGAGCATGGCAGGATCGTTGGCAATGACGGCGCGAAGAAGCGGCTGCACTCGCTAGTGCGATTTGCCGGGGCTTGGTTCGCCTGCGGAAGCGTGGTGCTGTTCGCGCTGCTCTGCGTGCTTGGGATTTTGTTCTTCTCCTATTTCGGCAAGCATCAGGTGGCGCCGGGCGAATTCTCCGCGGTGATAACCGCGTGGGTGCTCGTCGCGTTCGGCGTGTCGTCCAGTCTCGTGGTCAATGCCGCGTTGTTCATCGTGGAGGGTAGCGGCCGTATTGCGACGGCGGCGCGGATACGCCTGCTGCAGGGAGTGATCAGCACTTCGGCAGCGGCGATAACGCTCGCTTGTGGCGGCGGGTTGTTTGCTATCGCTTGTCAAACCGTTCTCATGCCGGTCGTGGGGGCGATTGCCATCCTTTACGGTCATCGGTCGATGCTGGTGGATCTATGGTCGTACCGATCCGACTTGCCGGGATTGGACTGGCGCAGGGATATCTGGCCATTCCAATCCCGGATTGCGATCAGTTGGCTAAGTGGGTTCTTCACCTTGCAGATTTTTTCGCCGTTGCTGTTTGCGCAGGTTGGCGCGAAGGCGGCGGGGAGCATGGGGATGAGCCTCCAGATCTTCACTGCCCTGAATGGCCTGTTCATCGTGTTGCTCACTGCGCGGACACCGGTTTTCACCCGCCTCGTGGCGTTGGGGCGGCGCGATGAATTGCGGCGACGTTTCAAGGAGGCATTTCTCCAATCGGTAGTGCTGTTGCTGATTGCGATCATGATGTTGCCACTCGCGCTGCTCATCGGATATCGGCTCTTGCCGCAATTGTCGGGGCGGCTTCTGCCCTGGCAGTATCTGATTCCCCTGGGGCTTGCATGTATGGCAAACCATATTGTGTCGGCGGAGGCGGTGCTGCTGCGTGCCCATAGGGAGGAGCCCTTCATGGTGCTGTCTGCCGTTGGTGGGATCCTTACCCTTGGGGGGGCTGCCG
>JAWWEO010019658.1:0-13117 GCA_035582975.1 Ormyrus labotus | reverse complement strand
ATATGCAAAGTTTCTATTGTGCGAAAACCGACCTGGGAAATTTCTACTTTGTACGCCTTGAAAACTATGTTTATTACATAAAACTTATAAAAACTTATCTAACGCTTCTTCTTCTTGTACACGTGGTTAAATATAAATAACCCTCTCTCTCTCTCTCTCTCTCTCTCTCTCTCATTTCTGCGCAAGAAGAGTTCGCTGTGTTACTACAGGCTGCGGCCATTGCTCTGTTAATTGAAAAAGCCAGTAAGGCCCGTGCCACCAAAAATCGCTCTACGAGAGCTCCGCCGGCTTAGAACCCCGAGTCGCTAAATTTGCTGGATTTTCATTAGTGGGTACGTGCACCCAGGTAGCTGAAGGCAGCTCTTTTTGAATAAGCGACACTCTATTTGCCACGAAAGTTTTTGTTACGTCCCAAATGAACGTAATTTATTTTTTTTTTAATTAAATTTAAACGAAGGAAAAATTTCACTTAGCTGTTTTATCTTAGTGTGCTGAGCGGAGGCGGTTTCGCAATCCTGCAAAGGGTGCATTGGGCTAGACTGCTCGATGGGATTCCGTCTTCGTCTGATTGATTGAAAAGGCAGCGTGTCACCACTTCCTGGATTGAGGGGCAGGAAGACCCACAAAAAGATAGCTTCCCTCGTGGGAGGCAGAGACTTTGACCTGAGATTCTCCTCCTGGGGAATCGAAGCTTTGCTGGCAGTCTCTCTCATAGCTCTGGTAAGGCCAGAAATGCGCAATTTACCAATAGCTCTTACCACCTGTATACGTTTCAATCAGCACGCTTTAACATCTTCCTAGAAGACTTGTGGTAATCTTACAAGGAGAGTACACGACATTTGGGTAATGGATTTTCCTGTAACTTTGGAATATTTTCTAATGTTAAAATATGAAGGAAACCGCGTCCGTTCGGCCTAACGCTCGATTTTTCAAAAGTTATGTGCTCTTTTATCAAAAACTTAAGAAAAATCAATTTTTGTCTAGTCACGTATAACTTTTCAATTATTAATGGTATATTGTATTCTATTGTATTGTATTGTGATTTATTGTATAAAGACATATTATACATATGTGTCATGTAAGTCAGTTGGTAGGGTAGTTTTTTACAATACATTAGAATATTAATCAGTCTTATTCTGTGAAGTGTGTCCAAGCCAGCTCCTTAAAGGTACTGAGGGATGCCGCGTCCCTGATTGCGGATTGCCGCATTGAGTGTGAGCGCAGCGCTATCGGCCTAGATCGATACAGCCTCTGCAGCAGTCTCTAACCTAGCAGTTCCCTCCGCGATACCATCGATAGTGACCATTAAAATAACCATAGAATGACCATTAAAATAACATAAAAAATCTACTTATATAATTTTAACCTAATTTTATTGCAAATTTTTATTTAGCTATAACTTTTGAACAAATAAAGATTTTTTGATGTAATTTTTTTTATTCGATAGGATTTGATCTCATCTTTCTAATTCCGGGAGTTAAAATACTGTACCATTAGTAGTTGAAAAGTTATACGCGATTAAACAAAAATCGATTTTTCTTAAATTTTTGATAGAAAAGTGCATAACTTTTGAAAAATCGAACGTTAGGCAGAAGGGATGCGGCTTCCTTCATATTTTAATTACCCAAATGTCGTATACTCTCCTTGTTAGTTTTCCTGTATCTCATTTATGATATAGGTCGATTGTATAATTCTAGGATTTATCGAGAAACGGGGCGGCTGGTCGCCGGACCGGCTCCCACGGACCGCTGGGTGCACGCTACGCCGCGATCACTCGCTCATACACTCTCATTCTCTCTTACTCACTTACTCTTGTGACGGCTTTGACAATTCGGCCACGTATTTAAACGATTTTACGATCATTTGTAGCAACGAGCTAAAAGCAACCCATCGCATTTTTTTAAGTTTAACTTAGAAGTATACTTTACCAACCCAAAAATCCGATTTAAAAAATTTAAGTAGTGCTAGATAGAAACAGAGACATGTTACAAAAAACATACACAGGTAGGGATGACTTTTAGTAATACCAATTATCTTGTAAACAAAATTTTTAAATTTGGAACAGAATAAATATAAATAAATGAAACACAACAACTTTATTTAACTATTTGATTACAGAAAATCTTAGTTTTCTCCTGTTGAAAACGTCTGATAAAAACTATTAAAAAAAAATTGTATTTGATTTAAATTGATATTTGCACCCTGCTCAGGATAAAGGTTTAGATTTAAATAAACAATAAAATTCCACGCTTTGAATAAAAAATCGTCTATTTGTATAATTATTAAATTCTAACGACAACGATTTCGATTACAACTGTGTAGAAACGAACAAAAGACTAAGTCCAATTACAATTTTTATATTTCTAAACAACCTTCTAGCGAACCTGGTAAGTGGAGAGTGATCTGCTTGCGCTTTCGGCTCGCCCTTGACCGCTGAACTATGCCCCCGAATCACGCCGAGCGGGCCCGAGGCGACACAATTTTTGTGTATACAATCGATGTCGCAACCTCTACCTCCTTATAGCTCTAGCGCCCGTGACGACTTACGTCTAATTCCTGACGGCCCCGGTTTAGCCTTACGGCTTCCCCGTGCACGAGTGAGACCCTCATAAACCAACAGAGGAACCTTGCGGCTCCTCCACGGGGTCTCTTGAAGACCTAGGGACACCCAAAGTTGGCCCCTAGCCTATGGGCTGACGCCACGGAGCTGCTCTGCCAACTCCGCGCGGAGACTTCGGTCGCCACGTCGCGCTGGCCTTTCCAAAATATCCAATTTTATTTATAAAAACGCGCATTTGTCGCCTCGGCCCCCCTGGCGCTCCAATGTATCCGCAACATACCCGAAATTTCTTATAAAATCTCATAAAAATTCAAGATAAAAAAAAAATTTAAATGAAGCAATCAAAAATTTTTACAAGGTTTGTAAGGTTTTATTAGATAACACTAATTTTAATCACATAAGTTCTTATAACAATTATTTTTTAATAGAACTTATAAGATTTATTTTATTTTTACAAAAATGTATAAGCCTATTAAGAGACACTTCAGTTTTTTAAGTTTTAATGAATTATTTAACTAATGAAATTTTATATATCATTTTGAGGTTATTAGTTATGTGTTCTTCAATTATAAAAAATACATGCTCCGTTCTAGTAAATTATTGCATCTAAAAGCAACATTTACTAAAAATTATTTATAATATGAAATTTTAAAGACAAATCATATTCTTCTTTTTTTTAACTATGCATCCATTAATATGCAAATATAGCATGTAATAAAATGTAAATATTAACAATTACTCTGTTTTTGGTGTGTATACTTTGCTTGCTCATAAAGGCAGCTCTGTATAACTAAAAATTTTTTTCCATTGTTGATTAATAAATATATATTTGTTCTCAAAAAGGCAAAAAGTACTTTTTAAAAGGTATCTGTATGTGTGTATGTATTCGCATATATTATTCCTCCGTAACTACTTTCAAACGACACCATCGGATGTTTGGACGAGGGCTCAGGTGCTTCCCATAAAAGAGCGTGTTATCAACCTCCGCTTCAGATTTTACTTACAGTTGTACACTCACCTAGCAAGAACGCAATATCACACCAACCATCAACACCACAGCAATCTCAATAAGAACTCGAACTTGCTTATTATATTATGTTCATTATAATTTATAGACTGTGAGTGTTCGAATCGCATCACCCAAATTTTTTTCTTTTTCAACCTTTTTTATTTAAACTTTCTTTAAAATACTAAGCTTTTAGTAATTTAGCACATCATTTTATCGCTATGAAATTAAATTCAAGAAGTTTATAATTATCTAATGAGTTAAAACATAAAAGTAATTCAAGTGTCAAGACAAATAAATGTAATCATTAAATTAAATTTGCGAGAATATCGCATAAAATAATTTTTTCTATAGAAGCAACTTCGGTTTATAAATTTTCAGTTCTTATTCCGATATGACGTTCTGCAAATTAATTAGCGTGGTGTAGACATCAGGCAATTTTGTTGGTAAAAATAGAAAATTATTCAATTCTATGAATCTGAAATTAATTTTAACTTGCATTCATGCATCGTTTGCACTTCCGCCAGAATAATAGGCGCACTTTTCGTTACTTTTTAGGTTCTGTATCAGATTTAATTGATTTTTTTCTCTAAGATTTGGCGTGTGCTAATACATAGATTTAATTTTCTATAGTAAAAAAGTTCGCCATATGTACTACGTGTAAGTACTTTTAGATACGGGGCAATTTCCGTTTAAAAATACACATTTACTTGACTGTTTATGTTAGGAAATTTACATTTTTGGAAGTATTTTGTAGTATTACAAATATAAGTAATTTATTTGTAATTACTATATGATCTAAACAACTAAAAGTAGGTTATGTAAATAAATAGTACTCGTGTAAACCGATGAACATAAAATCATTTCCAGTAAATTAATTGTAATGTCTGTTGTGGCCGTGTGAGCTAAGGCGCAGGTGTAATAATTGTAATCTACAGGGATTGTAAATGTAGAGGTTTATTAATTATAATAAATGAGTCTACGTATTAGCAAGGAACTTTATTGTTTGAAGGCTGGGTGCAAACTGCCTCGCAGCTACCGCTGTTACAATGATTAGCTGGCACTTTGAGGTGTCAGCATTCTCACACATTCTGCATGCTCGTCGCTTGCGCTTTTACCCGTACTAGCATTCTGCATACACTACAATAATGTATTATTACTTTTTTGAAAGTCAGGGTTCGAATCTCGTAACCGAAAATTTTTTTTTTTACTTTTAAATTCTTTATTATTTAGACTTATATTTGTAATGCTAATTTATATTTGGGGAAGTATGCAATATTTTATTACGCAATTTTCTTGTTTAAAGAAAAATTATTTAACTGTTAAAAAAGCACCTGCATTTATTTTACTTATATTTATAATGCATAAATGCTTTGTCTGCCGTTCTGGCAGAATAAAAATACAATTTTTTTTACCAGAATACGAAAAGCGTTCGCTTGCGAGCATGCGAAAATGAAGAACTCAGCGTTCCGAGTAAAGATTTACATTTTCAAATTACTTTTTTTAATTTTCACAGGTACATTTGCCAAGAAATCTTTCGTTTCTTCAAGTTTACATCAAAATTAACGTTCGAATACGCGATATATTAGCCACAGCATCACTAATGTTTAATAAATATTATCAAGATTCAATAATCGAAAGTCAGGAGTGCGCGACGGGCTTCTACACATACGGCAGCGGAGGAGCGCGCAATTTTACAGTAGTTCCACCGCCGTATGTCCCGAAAGGCCGACCGTCCGGGCTCGACGTTCGTTTAATGTATTTTCATACTGATGTTTTTATATTTGCGATGTTATACATTTACTATCAATAAAAATTTCAACTGCTTGTGAGATTGGGAGTACGTTTTCGAATCTGGATAATGATTATTGAACATTAGTCAATTGTCAACTGGAATTGTTAATGTCGCGTATCAAATTTTAATATAGCATGTTCACAAAGCGCAGGTTTCTTGAATAATGTGCCTGTAAAAAGGATTAATATTTAAGTTAAATTAAATTTTTGTAAATTTTCAAGGAGAAATTTGAACCGTGATGATAAGCTATGTCGATTACATGATAAGTGTTTTATTCATGCGTAAATCGCAAATATAAGCAAATCAGATTTCATTAAATCATTACAAAAATACGTAATCGAACGTCAAGCCCGACCGGTCGGCTTTCGAGACATACGGCGGCGGAGCAACTGCGAAGTTGCGCGGGGCTCCGCCGCGGTATGTGTCTCGAAGCCCTCCTCCGTAGTCTTCACCTTTGTTTATTCATGCTTAAAGGCATATATGAAAAATTAGTAAAACAATTATTTATTTATTACGTATGCAGTTTTACTGTAGCACTTTCAGGTTCAAAACTAAAAGATTAATGAATAACCAATGGATAAATGTACGTATAAACGGAATTTAAAATTATAAGAAGATTAATTTTTCATAAAATTTTTTGACAATAAACATCAGATCCTACTTGCAATCAGTTTCGATGACACAAGGCTTTCAGTTACGCAAAATTCGTAAATATAAGTCAATCAGATTTTTAAATCACTACACAAATACGATAATCAAACCTCAAGCCCGGCCGACCGGCTTTTCGGGACATACGGCGGCGGAGCAACTGCGAAGTCGCGCGGGGCTCCGCCGTGGTATATGTCTCGAAGCCCGCCTCACAGTCTTCATCTTTGTTTATTGAAGCTTGATGGTATCTATGAAAAATTACTAAAGCCATTATTTACATATCATATGCAGTTTTTACTATAGCACTTTCACGTCCAAAAAATAAAAAGTTCATTGGTAAAATACATTGAGAAGAAGAAGCCTCTACAGCCAGAAGTCGAAGTCGTCCAGGAGCAATACTCCAACTTTGTGGGTCTTCCTGCCCCTTAACTCAGGAAGTGGTGACAACGCTGCCCTTCATCCACCGCTGACAACCCGACACACCCTTTGCAGGACTGCGAAGCCGCCTTCGCTCAGCATCAGCATTTTAAATGGAAAGTAGAAATACCTAATTGAAAGTCTTTTCCAATATTAGTTTTAAAATAAAACCGTTTCAGTACGGGACGTAACAACGGTGTGTTTTTTGACACAAATTTGCCATTGTTAACATTTCCTGTAATAAATAAAAAAGCAGGGCTTGTTTAACATGAGAAAATTGAATGCTACTATCAGCAGGCGTAAATAATAAATGAAAAAATCAAGTATGTCACAGAAAGACCCAGAGAAAGAGCGAAAACTGCGCCTATAATTCTCGGGCGCTTTATTCGTCATCTACACGGTCGGAACAGCTACGTTGGCTCCGATTCCGTGGGTCTTCATTTTCGTTCGCTGGCAAAGTCACTCGGGCTTTTCGCGTGCTGGCGACAGAAAATCAACTTTTAGTCTATAAACATTGTTCAAAATAGAACTATGAGCTAAAAGCGTAATGAAATATTTAAACAATTGAAGAACGGCGTGTTTTTTAAGACAAATTTGCCATTGTTAACACGAGTTTCCTGTAATAAGTAAAAAAGCAGGGCTTGTTTAACATGAGAAAATTGAATGCTACTTAATGGTCATCTTCACGGTCGGAGCACTCGTGTTGGGTCGCCGCTGCTCCGACCCGTAGGTCGTCGTTTTCGCTCGCTGGCATAGAAGCTCTGGTTTTTCGCGTGCTGGCGGCAGAAATTCGTATTTTAATCTATAAATATTAAAACAATTGAAGAACTTTATGTTTTTTAACCCAAAATTGTCATTGTTTATCGGAGTTTCCCGTAGTAAATACGGAAGCAGGGCTTGTTTAACATGATAAATTAAATGTGACTATTAGCAGAGGCTAAATATAAAAGAAAAAATCTCATATATAAGAAAGAGATAGAGAAAAAGCGAAAACTGAGTCTGTAATTATTCTCGGTTGCTTGGATTCGTAACATAGCGCGTCAGAGCAGAAGCCAGCCACGCTGGCTGCTCGGACCGCGTATGTCCTAATTTCGCACGCTGGTAATATAGCGCTGATTTTTCACTTGGAGGCTATATATCAATTTCTATTCTGCCAGAACTGTTCACAATGCATTATACAATGTGTATGTAGCTGCTTGTTTAAAGATTTTGATAACTGCTTGTTCTTTTATTTAAAAATAACCAAGGTAGGTACGATTTTTCTGTTGGATCATGGTTGCAGAAATACCTACTGTACAGAAGGAATGAATTATATTTTATTAAAAATGCCCAGGGTAAAAAATCGAAAATTAAATATAAAAAACGGTTTTTTCTTTAGGCATAAGTATAAATTTAAAAATCTATTTTAATTCTATTTTTATATATTTATTTTATTACATATTTCTAATTAATGAAATTATTTTAAAGTGTAATGAGTTTTTAATTTTTTGTTTTAATTAAGTTTGAATTTGGCGCCATTATGCATGTGGGATCAGTGGTCGAGAAATAGCTCGTAGTGCCCTCAGTTGTGAAATAGCAGATGGAATGGCCGCGAGCACGCCTTGCATCTCGGTTTGTATTTCCCTGTTTTCGGCCGAGTTTCTTTTTTTGCATTACTAAACGGAGTGATTTTGTTTATGTTATTGTGGAACTCATCTCGCTATATTGCGTTTTTATTCAAAAAATATTTCAATAGCTATTTATAGAATACATGAGTTTTCCTGGGTTTGTATGTGTGTGCTTCTTCATGTCATTTCTCCGCAGCCATTGTGTCTTCACCTCGAGTTGTATTTCACAGCTTGTAACCGCAATTTTCATGATTTTCGTGATTGGTATGTAACGAATAATTTGTTATGATGACAGTAACCTCGCTAAATAATAATTTTTGAGGTGGAAACTGTATATAAATTTATAAAATTAAAAAAACGTACCCGGAATCTGACCGTTCTTACCGCTCGTATGGTGACGGTCAAATTTTACTCCGACATCCCCTTAAGCTTATTAATTTAATACTTAACTAATAAAATTGTATTAAGGTTTTTCTCTAGATATCGTAGTATTTTAATGATTTTATATGTGTTTGACATTATTATATTCAATTAGATTCTCATAGAGATAGTTTTGGAACGGCAACATTTTTCAGTTCTCATATTTGGACGTAGAAGCACATATTTATAGGTTTAGAGAGTCCAAAAAAGTAGTTGTTAAAAATGTCTGGATGTATGTATACGTACGTATGTACGTATCTATGTTCCTACTTGCTCATTAACTACTTTTAAACGACGCGATGGATTTTCTTCAAATTTCGTATACTTGTTTCATTTAATTTCTATGCGCTTGTTTGCAAACGTTAACTACTTTTATAAATTAGTTTCAATTTTATGGCTATTCAAGTGATTTTTAAAAATTTTGAAATTTTTAATTTTCTACTTTTGCCAGAAAATATTAATATTTTTTTGTATTTGTATTTTTTTTCTTTTTAATTGTATTCCATGTTAACTTTAATAAAAAAAAATGTGTCACGGGATGACGCGTTTGTAGGGTCATCCCTACGTGTTTTTAAGATATTTGTAGTTATTTAATGAAGATTTGTATCTGACTAAGATACATGTTAAATTAACTTAAATAGTTGAATTAAAACTTTATTTTTTGATAAAATTTTTGTCGTAAACATGTATTAAGAACTTGCTTGAAAATTTAAAAGAATTTTATCGATTAGTTTAGATTTTGTTGCTATTTCAGTTATTTTTCAAAATCTAAAAATTTTATTTTAACGATATGTTTAAACAGTCGTATCATTCCGAAGATTTGTCATACTGATTCCAAATAGAAAATAGTTTAGGAGCCATGCACTCCGTTTAGAGGAGTGCATGGTTATCCCGTGTAATGTAGTGAGAAATTCGTACCCTGTTGAGAGTGTCTTATAAAAACTGATAAAATTGTGTCCGTTTACAGGGTTTTAATGTGTATTTGCACCCGAAATGACCTCATTTTATCAGTTTTTATAAGTTCTCTTTGTACTAGGGTAGTCTTATAATGAACGAACTATAAAATTTTAGTAACTTGCAAATCAACTGATAAACATATAATATCTTCTAATTTTATATACAAGATAAATTTTTTTGTTTTTATTCATTTATTTATTTTATTTATTTATTTTGTACGTATAAATAATAAAATTATGTTTTTATATTCCATTGAGTTTAATTTTTAATAATGTTTATTAAAAATTATTTTTAAAAAGAAAAAAAGTTAAAAGAAATAAAAAAATAAAACAGTAAATTCGTAAAAAACCGTGCGTGAATGGAAATGCTTTCCCGCACACCTGAGGGACTATAAGTTTCCCTCACGAAAATAAGCACACGAAGAAGGTAGCATTTTCAGGCATGCGTTTAAAAAAGATTTATATACTTAATAGGTATGAATTCGTAATCATGAACCTCTCTAGAACATCATAGAAAAGTTTCACGTATTTGTCTGCAAGTGTGCTAGAAAATTTTCTAGAAAAGTTTTATAATTTAGCCAGCTTTCTATAGCATTTTGTGTAATTTTTTTTGGATCTTTTTGCGTACTTTATGTTACATTAGAACAAGGTTTATGCAACATTTCATGACATATTTCACGGAATATTTGATGAAAAATTTACTGAAACATTACGTTTTATGTGGGTAAGGATCAGGAAGATAAAAATAAAATTATAATTTTAGACTTTAATATGAGCTATAATGAATTTAAAAAATAACTAAATGAATAAAAGTTATGAGCATAAAATAAAATTTTCCTTGAATATTAAAATAT
The DNA here is from genome assembly GCA_035582975.1 of Ormyrus labotus. Taxonomy (NCBI): domain Eukaryota; kingdom Metazoa; phylum Arthropoda; class Insecta; order Hymenoptera; family Ormyridae; genus Ormyrus; species Ormyrus labotus. Next base: position 2,854 of record JAWWEO010019658.1, on the reverse strand, counting down.
AGTAGAAAATGATTGAACGTAATAAATTTGTATATTAGACAAATTACGAGCCTCGTATTATATAAACAGCGGCAAAATTCGGGTAAACAAAGCGCGCGACAACAAAGCAAGCGCGGCCCGCTCAACAAAAACAGCATGCGGCGGCCAAGCCGCTCGAAAAGTAAAAGACGTTCGGCTAATTACACTTAGCTTTCGACATATTAAGACCGTGCTGCTCGACTTCGCGGACGTGTGACAATTTGAAAAATTTGAGTAACATTTTTTCACAACTCGAGCAAGAAATGGCCCTCATTTCACGCTAGAAAGTAGCGTAGAAAATCGAGCATTCGAAACGTTTATCAAAATTGGTTATCCGAGCGGGGAAATAACATTTTTCCCCGCCTCTGGCGGGGCTTACCGGATAAAAAAGTAATTTTTTTAATTTTGAAAATTTTTCAAAAAATTTTTTTTTTTTTTTTTTTTTGGTGAAGTTTTTTCTCCGCTTTAAATTATTTTTTTACTATTTCTGTGCGAGATTTGAATTGCACGATCATCTACTCAACTTTCTAACACCAAATGTCGGCCTTCCATGCTCTCATTGACAAAAAAACGGTGTGTAACACGGGGAGAAAAGGTATTTCAGACTCCGTTGAGGTATTTTCAGCACAAGTCGGAGTCGAGGGCGCCGAAGGCCTCACCCTCGCTAAAAATAGCTCATTTTATCCCCTAATTCCACAATATACTATTACTTTGTACAAAAAAGGAAATAATATTTCTAGCGTCTAACCACTGCAAAGGTACACTATGCGTAAAACCTTTGCAGTTTAAAGGTTACTAAAAAATATTAAGTAAAGGTGAAAGAGTTTACTTTACGGTTTACTTTTCACGGAATATTATCAAACAATTTTCCACTTAACAATGGCAAAGCAGCATTGGAGTAATATTGCTCGAACATTCAATGTTATATGGGAAGAAAAAGATATTTGAGAGTAAACTTTAACGGCGATTATCGCCCCTTAAATGGTCGAATAAGCCAATAAAACAGCATGTATCAAATATTTATTGATGCTCTGCGCATATATCACAGAATGAATAAAATCGGCAAAGTACAACTGAATGACCCTCCTTGTAAGTGCATAGCGATTTTACTACTAAGAAAATCAGATGATTTAAGGGGTAGCTTTATAAGGAAACGTCGAGCGTCTCTCTTCATATTCTAATTAACCAATCACTATCACTCCCGTTTCTTATTGGTCGAGATCATATTCTTTCATTTTTTAGCGTTACAATTATGCTAAAATTTTTAGCGTTACAATCTTTACGCGTCACACAACATGGATATTTTAGATATGGAAGGATGGATGGATGTAAGAAAAGTTTTACTCAGTAGCATTTCTGTTTACACTACGTTTGTTTGACTGAAATATGAAACCTCATATTTTATCAAAATTTTTTCTAATTTAAAATTAGTTTTTTAATATGCTGAAGAGTATATAAATTTGAAATTCTCCTAGTGTAAAAAACTTATAAAGTTTGATCATTCTGCATCAACGCAAGATATGAATATTTAAAACTTCAATAAACATTTATATATTTATTAAAAATCGTGACATTTCTTAAAGAATGATACGTTCTGTATATAAAGATTAAAATAAGTACGTTACAGATAAATAATTTATACCAATTACACATTCTGGAATTTTTTTTTCTACTTAATGCAGTGGAAATCATAGATCACTATGGATGGGCATATTATGGGCTTTACCATCAGGAACTGGGGTAGCAGTTGCATTGTTGCAGGGGAGCAATGGACCATTAATAGGAGTAGCTATCTCTGCATCACTACTACCTCCAGTAGTTAATTGTGTAAGTAAGCCACGTTTATGTAAGTAGACAAATTACCCCAACAATCGTATCAGTTTTGATTTACGGTTAACATCTTTGAAAATTCAGAATTCAGTACGGTTTACCCCGCTTAAACAGCATAAAAATTCAGACTGAAAGTCAATCTTATCCTCTATTAAATTTAGGTACGTCACTTTTTTTCCCACTAAATTGTTAAGACTTCTTAAAATAATGGTCATTCGTGGATTAGAACCGGAATGATGGATCTGAACTAGACCGAAACTGTTCCAAAAACTTACTTGAAGTGCATTAAAAGTGGACCCGAAGTGTACCGAAAGTAAATCGGAAGTACCGCCGATATTAAATTTTTCGACCCCTTTTCTTCAGACATTTTATGTTCTTTGATAATTTATCGGACATATAGGCCGGCAGTTGATCAAAACTAGATTTAAAGTGTTGCAAAAGTTTAACGGAAGTGCATCGGAAGTGGACCGGAAGTGTACCGCAAGTACATCGGAAGTACAGTCGATATTAAAATTGTTGACTCCCCCCTTTTCTTCAGACTTTTTATATTTTTTTAATTTATCGGATATATAGGCCGGCAGTTGAGCAGAACTGGACCTAAAGGGTCCAGAAGTTTACCGGAAGTACATAGGACGTCGTCCGGAAGTGGACCGGAAGTATTGTATTGTATTGTAGTAGTTTATTGTATAGTGTTACGTCGGGTTAAGAGGGGAAGCCTCCTTTACACCGTACGTGGAATGGTATTTGATTTTGATATTGAATTCGCGTGAAATGTGACTACTTGCCGTAATAATGTCAAATAGATTGACTTTACTTTTATTACTTGATCTTCCTTCGAATTCCAGTTAGATGGTGAGTGCCGACGACTGTGGCTAGCGTGATGACGAGCGGACGAAAGGGGCAGTGTCGGTGGGTCCGTTCGATCCTTGTGATGTGCGGCAACTGGAATCGGTTGTCTCTTTGACTTCCTTCGTTGAAGGTAGTAGAGATGCGAGAGCCTGATCAA
>JAWWEO010019657.1:0-13118 GCA_035582975.1 Ormyrus labotus | reverse complement strand
CCCCCCCCCCCCCCCCCCCCCCCCCCCCCCCCCCCCCCCCCCCCCCCCCCCCCCCCCCCCCCCCCCCAAGAAAAAGCCGGTGCTCCTCCTTAAAATATATTCGCCGTAAAAAATGTGAAAACTCAGCAGGTCTTGCTCCTCCTTCCTTTGTGCAGTGCTCTCTCTCTCTCTCTCTCTCTCTCGCTCCTTTCTCCTGCGAATTCGCGAATCGCTGGGATTACAGAAAGATTACTTTCGCCGACTGTATTCGCATCAAAGAAGGGAACTAAATCCCGCTCGGGGAAAACGGGGAGCTGCTCGGTTCGCGGGCCTTTCGTCGAATTCGCCCCCTTTAATAAAGCCACTTTTCTAGAGCGGTTTACCGTGCGAGCCGCTGTTGCGCGCCGGCGGCGGCGCTGCTCTTTTTTCCCCCCTTTTTTTCATTCGTTTTTTTGAATATTCATGAAGAATACGAGGAGAGCGGCGGTGGGCGGCGCGACGAGCGGAATATTGAGAGCGTTACGATATTACGTTGTTTAGCTGAATTTGCATGCAAAGTAGATCGTGACTCCTCTAACGGAGAGTCATCGACGACCGTTAGGTAAACATGACTTTTACGCCGCGCGACGGCGCGCGGGTCTACTTGCGTCGCGAGCGCGATCGGCGATGTCGAGCGCGGAGGGGGGGGGGGGGGCGAATTAATCGATTTATTAGCGAATTTCAGCGTCCTCTGTTGTAATTAAGGGCAGTGAATAGTCGACCTGTGCGATTACTTTTTTTCTCCAATCGTTTTAGAGGCTTACGTACATATAGTTTAACAAGTATTTTACTGTTATGTAGGAAAGCTAAAACTTACATGTATAAATATATATATATATATTTTTTTTTTCTCATTTTCTATTCAGAAAAAACATCGAAGTGAAATCTGTAGGTATAGGTAAGTATAAAAGCTTAAGAGATGTATTGTCAAAGCTAAGAAAGATTGTAGCAGAATGCACTTCCTAGAAGTGCCCTCCCGCTGTTTTTAGAATAAAAGGTCCAAATTACACCGTGACCATTGAATTAGAACAGTATAAATAAAAGGAAGTTCTCTCTCTCTCTCTTTCTCTACCTGCCTACACTTTCCAAAATTTTGAACACTTGTTCTAGGATGATGATTTCCTACTGAAAATCCTTCAGTTTTTGACTTTTGACCTAAATATAAGAATTAAGGAAGGTCTTGCACGAAATATAGACTATATTTGCTTTTATATTTCAACTATTTAAGGGTTAATAATCTGACTAGTAATATATGTTAAAGAGGTGTTCCCTAAGAACCGAATAAAAATTTAAAAGCTGTAAATATCATTCAACAAATGCAGATACAGTTCATTAAAAAAATAATTGTTTAAAACATGGGAATGTTTTTTGTTTTTCATTCAATTTGGAAGGTTTCGTTTTCTTCTTTATTCAATTTCGGGGGGAGTTAACAATGCAAAAACTAGGGTATTTTCAGAACCCTTAAAATTATATTCACTTGTTTATAAATTTGTTGTTGAATCTTCGATCAAATCTATGAAATTCGACGAGACTTTCTCTCTCTCTCTCTCTCTCTCTTTACACTTTCCAAGGTTTTGAAAACTTACTCTAAGATTATGATTTCCTGATGAAAATCCTTCAATTTTTGACTTTTGACCTAAAAATACACGTAAGCGCAATAAACATAAATTCTACAGTTGCTTCGTAAATCATTCTTATATTGATAATTTCAAAGTTCTGAATTCATGCAAGTTAGGTTAAAAGTAAAAAAACGGTAGTTTGTATACAATGCGATTAGAGTACTATAAGCTTCAAGTAAGTATTTCAAAATCTTCCCAAATGAAATAGAATTCTCAGAGTCAACTGGACAATTAAAAAACGGTAATTTGACGAACGCTTGAATAAAAATGCATACGCTAAATCACACTTGGTACGTGTCGTATCAAGAAATATTGTTCGATAGCCAGCGAGATTCGCGAGCGAGAATAGATACATTTCGATGCGAGTGCGGGAATAGTACTTTGACCTCGCGAGGCCGTTTTCGGCCACAGCAGCGAAGCGAAAGAAGTGCTAAACTTTAGTTTGAGCAATTTGTCGCAAAAAACAAGAGTCAGACACTGGCAAAATAAATCTTCAAAGTTGCCAATTTTTTAATTCAAATATATTACCAAAATTTAGAGTTACAGAAAAAATTTATTGCCTTAAGTTTTGAAGCCAGAAGATAAAACTTTCATTTATCTATCTTAATTACTTTAAATTCTATTCTATTCTGTTATAGATACTTCAAAATCTCTCAATTAATGCAGAAGCTTATAAAATTACTTTTTATTCACTAACATTAGTAGAATCGTAGAAAGAAAACAACAACAGCAAAGGAAAAGTAAGAAATTATACTATTAAAATAATAAAGTTTACAATAGTATAAATATTCACATTAAAGTACATATATTCAAACATATATACCTATTACATAGCAATGACCTAGTTAATAATTCGTTAAGGAATTACATTTACGCGCACATTTTTTGTATGCGTCAGCAGTTCCTTCTGCTACTCTCTGTCTCTCTTTGTCTATACTTTCTACATTTTCCTAAATTTTCACCGCCTTCTCGAAATGATGATTTCCTAGTGAAAATCTTGCAGTTTTTGACTTTTGACCAGCAAACACATTTAGGTATAATGGCTTTAAATTCTATAGCTCGTTCGTCTCGTAAATCATCTGTTATAGATACTTCAAAATCTCTCAATTAATGCAGAAGCTTACAAATTACTTTTTATTCACTAACATTAGTAGAATCGTAGAAAGAAAACATTTCAAAATTTTGTCAAAGGAAATAGAATCTTTAGAGTAGGCTAAAAGTCAAAATAATTTTGGTTTTTAATTAGTACACCATAAGCTGCAAGTTGGTATTCCGAAATTTCTGCACAAGGAGAAAGTCTTAGAATGAAGGGAGACAGAGAATCACAAAGAAAATGCTGGGATGAAAAGTGGAGAGGCAAACTAATGATGGGAAAGAAGGGACAGACAGCTTTTGCGACTGACTACCTGAAAGTTGTCCGAGTGATTATGAAGAAAGACTAAACTTTACTTTAAGTGCTTGAATGATTGAGACACTGGCAAAATAACTCTTCAAGGTTGCTTTTTTAATGGAAATATTACCAGAATTTAGAGTTTCAAAAAAATTGTTTATTTCCTTGAGTTTTGAAGCAAAATGATAACCTATTAATTTGTCTATCTTTTACGATGACTTAAGGTAATTATCATCTAACCCTCTTGTAAAGTAGCAATTATTTTATGTACTTAAAATATTCCTCTGATAAAAATTTTAACGTGTTCGTAGCTATTAAAATGATAAATTTATCGATAAGCTCTGCATAATTTGTACTTTAAAATTCAGTTAAAACCGACAGACTTTTAATAATGAACTGATTACTAATGCCTTAATCTCCACATACACATTTGGCAAACAAAATACGAATCTCTGTCGTTTTAAATATTCAATACGTAGCTTGATTATATAAATGTACCCATGTTTTGCCTCTTAATTTTACGACCAGAGTTTTTACAATCTATCTTTTAACCTTTCATTTTCCATTTTATCCGAGAACCCCAACAAAAAGTCGAAACCCTTTCCTCGACTTGTCGCAGATAATCTTAAACTTTCAGCCGGGCTAATCGAACAGCTGAGCGCTCTCTTTTCTCTGCCTTTCGCTGTAACAAGTTTTTAACCGAAACGCAGCTTGAGATTACAGCTTTCTTTTTTAGTTAAGAAAACAAGCATAATTTACTAAAAAAATCTAAACTGACAAAACCCACTTATTTCCTAACCAGCTGGGTATATTATAACTTTAAATAATAAGTACAAAAAGTAATTTTTCTTATTCCTACATTTATACGCGTCCTCTCGGATTCCTGCTCAGATAGCCGACGAATTCAAGCCGGTGACCGCACCCGTCTGTTGAAAAGCACAAAAGGCCTGTGCCTCCTTAATTTCTCGGTAAATTAACTCCCGCCTCAAAATAATAAACGTCGCTTGTAAAAAGAATCGCTCGCAAAGGACACTTTCTCCCCCGAATTTCCTCGCGGACTAGCAGGAGGTCTTTGTTTTTCGAGAAAGTTCAGGGACCGTAATGAAGTTTCGCTAAGTGTCTCTCCCGGCAGGAATCTCTTTTCCCCGGCTCTCGCTTTTAGCGGACGAGTGCGTCGTACGTATTTTCTTTTTTCCTCCCCCCCCCCCGTCCGCTATTTAATATCCGCGGCCCGCGAAAGTTCGCGAGCACACCGCGAAAAATTCCGCGGAAAAGTTCGCCCGCGCGCGCAAGAGGTATCGAGTGCGCGCGTAACGAAAATTTTAAATTTTCCAAAGTCCCGCCGACTTTTCGCAACTAATTTACCTTGCAAATAGTTTGCCCTGCGACTCCGCCCCTCGGGAGATTTTTCATTTTCCTCGGAGAACGATGAGCTTTAACGCGGATCGAGATGCCTTCGAATAATGATAAGTGAAAAAGTTTGGAAAACACATCATTTTTCGCGATCTTCGCGAAAAGTTTTGTAAGGGTACACAGACCGCAAAAAGAGTGCGATTAATGTATGGGAAAATGACGTTTGTCATCGATACCACCTAGTATCAGGATTTTAGAAGGCCAAGCAACGTTTCCGTCTTCGTCCTCGACGAGTCATTTTCAACGTCTGCTCCTGCAGGGAAATGTTTAGGTGACTAAAGTAGAGGGCGGAGCTTGAGAGCGCAGTATGGAGATAGAGATCTTTTCTGGAGAAACAAATCTTTTCTGTCATTCATTATATCCTAATACAAAATTCTCGGTAAGTGGTGATACTGGTGGCTGAAGGGAATTCAAGTGTGTAATACTTACGAGATCGACACGCTAAACCTGACCGGTTTTTAATGTATTTTGGTGCGTGGAATTCGAATTTGTTGCTTTCGGGCATGATATATTGTCAGTTTTTTTTTCTAATTAACAATTTAATGAGAACATGACGATTTTCGGATGTTTGTAAGAGTTTATTGTTATTCCACAGAGAAAAATAATGTATTAAATTTTACTATAAATTCTGGTAATCGGAGGACAGACTTGAATATGAAAAAAATTCCATAAAATTTTATGGCTCTGAATACCAGAATCTATAGTAAACTTTACTGCATTATTTCTTCTTCCTAGAGAATCTTTGTGATAGTAATTTTCGGAGTTTTTTGAAAAACCTGTTATAATTGTATTTTAAGGTGTCAGAAACAAGAATAAATGGTTTTTGAAAAATGTGTGTGTGTGTGAGAAAAAAAATTACCCTAGCTCTTATGGTTCTTTTGTTTTTAATAAAAACGTGTTTTTTTTTAAAAATCTTATAATTCTTAAATTAAATTATCAACTGCTCTGAAAAAATTTTTGGTAATTAAGAATATATATAGCTATAATCTGTAAAAATTTCAAGCCATTTTGTCAATTAGTTTTTGAATAAAAAGCTGTAGGATGAACGATTACGGAAGTAAGAAAAACTATAAATTACTTGAAATTTTGGGAAAAGGTAGATATTTTACATGTTCAGAGCTGTATAATTTTTCTGCTTATGGAACATATTAGTTCAAAAGATATTAAAGTTTTAATTATTTTGTTTCAATTTTTTTAATAGCTGTATCTTAGTGAATAATCGACCTCTTTCAATGATCGACGACTTATTTTTTTCGTCTTTAACTAAACTTTCAAAATTAAAAAGAATTTTTGAAGTTCATCTACTATTTTCTGTTTTCTAACGATTTTAAATTATGTATGGTATCGCGATTATATATATAACATAGTACTGTCATATTTTTATTATGATTATTTTATTATGACTTTTTACATTAGTTTTAGGAATATAGTTTAAATAAAATACAAAATATTATTTTCCCCCCTTGTAAGAAAATCTATTATAATTAGCCTATCGCTCAAATTTCCCGTAATAGTATGCAGCCATCGTCACCTTTTCATTAAATAGTTAAATAATAAAAAGCCAAAACTGACCATATTTTACACTTGAAAGCAACAAATTCCGTTTCTACGCACCAAAACATAAAAAAAAACCGTCAGACAACCGTGACGATTTCCTAAATACCCTCTCGACCCCCCTCGGCGCAGGACTGTATCCCTTGAATTCGTACCTGGATCGCGGTCAAAAGCAACAACGCAATGCCCTTCCGAAAAGTAGCCTCCCGCTGCTTCCGTGACAAGAGTTAAAAATTACACCGTGACGCTCGAATCAGGAAACCATCGTCCACCGAGAGGTTTCAATACATATATCAAAAGTAAATCGTCGTCGAACCCCGCGGACGAGGAGGCGTTTGAGGAGAGTCGACAAACACCGAATGCTCAACGAGGATCGACGAGAGAGCCCAACGGGCAGCGGGGAGAGGCCTTATCCGTAATTCTCTGTGTGCGCGATCGCCGGTCGCCGGGCCGCGGGTGTCGAGCCCGGAATGCCGAAACAATCGGCTCTGAGCGAGCGACGACTCGCGACTGGAAGGGAAACTCGGCCCGAATGCGAAATGCGCGCAATTTTCGCTGAGTGCCCCTTTTTTTCCCGCCTCCGAAAAAACCGGTGCGAGCGTCGCCCGCGGGCTCTCAAAGCGCCGACGAAACAATGTTAGCGCGCGCGCGCCTCTACTTTTTCGCAGCGAAATATATACGATGCATTCGCCCATTAACGAATATGCGCCCTCTTTCCCTCTCCGCGATGACTGCTGATTCTTTGAACCAAGACGAAGTGCGCCGCGTACGTGTACGTATGTACGTGCCTGCACGCGAGTTATACCGCGCCCCGCGCGCGTATTTGCATATTCAGGAGCGCGGAAGCTATTTGAATTTGAATTTCGCGGATAAGGAATAAGGTATCACGTGCTAATTTAGAGCCATTTCTAATTAAATCGTCGACGCACTGCGGGACGCGGCGGGGAGGCCACGAGGAGCGCGGACGCGGATGTGACTCTGCGGCTCTCTGCTTGCGGCTGAATGTTGTAAGGAACTTGGTGGAAAATATTGTGGATTTTTAGGGTGAATATATATTCGGGATAGGTATAGAAGAGAGCGTTTGTTTACGCACCGCAAAAACTTGTTTTATTTTAAAACGACGTTTCATTCGTTTCAAAGTAAACAATCAAAATCATGGATTTTTTTCTATAATTAATGAAATTAATGAATATAAGTTGAAAATTAAAATACAATTCAGTATTTAACTCTTTATTATCTGTAAATATAAGTCTCTTGTCTAGTTTAAGTTTATTATTTGTAATAAAATAGGTATGATCTATAAATAAAATTGTACTTGATTAAAAATATGTAATTATTTATTTTTAATTAATATTTAAATTATTATTAATTATTAAATAAATTGATTTGACAGAATTTGATTGAAAAAATGAGTTTAGAATGGTGCTTTTGCTCCACCGATATTTTTGGTAGAAATGATGTGGTTTATATCGGAATTTCTAGCGAGATTCTTATACTGAACTACTTTATTCTCATTTCTTCTAATTTCTCTTCAGATATTCAAAAATTTCTCTACACTCATTTAAATAACGTATTGTGTAAAGATGAGAATTATTTAAAGAATAGATCAATTTTTTCTATTTAATTAGTGCCAGATCTATTAGTGTCTATTTTTGTAAAATAGTTTAAGAATAAAAAATATATTTTAACAAAATATTTTTCAGTTCACAGTTTAGATTTGTGGCACACAAAATTCTAATGAATCTTTCAAGCAGACGTTTGGAAAACAATACAAGACTTCTTTTCCGCGGAACTTTGTACGAGCAGCTATTTATCATTCGTTTTTACATAATGTATCTAATTTTTATTAAATTAAAAGTAAAAGTATTTTATTGATATTCAATATTAAGTGTAAAAAATGGTGTGCTATATATTTATACATTTTCAAATTAATTTTTCAAATTAATATCGACACTGAACATACCCCATATATAAAACACTCAACAAGCCTTTGTTTTTGTGTATATACAGAATAGATATACAGAATTAATGACGTGTAGAATTTTCCTGTGCTGGATGTGTTTAGTCCCAGCACTTGAAGTATAAACTTCTGTCTTCAGAACCTCCTACTCGTTAATATTCTCCTATGATTTTCACTTCACACATTTCCGGTAATTGATAGGCTTTGAAACAGGTCCCTTTTCAGCTTTTCTACTCACCAGGAGAGTGTCTCCGGATCACCGATTTGAGGGAAATTTTGGAAATTATTTTCTAGTACCGAATAATAAAACACGAACACCTTTAGTTTAATTTCACAGTTCTTTATTTAGGAGATAAAGTATATTTTGTTAACATAGCAAGTATACCTATATGTACACTGTAAAAAATATCTTTTTTAAAGTACGTTTATGATGAAATTTACTTCCGTGTAAGATTTAGTACTTAATGCAAAGAAATATTTTGAGGAATATGTAAGTTATAAGTCAGTAATATTTTTTGGAGTATTAAAAATTTCAAAAAACCTTCCACTGATATATTTCTGAAAGATTTACGAAATATTTTAGTAAGTATTACATTAAAAACTTAACCAACTCTTTCTTTTAAATCTTCCTCCGGAATGTTTATGGAATATGTCCGACATAAAATTTACATATTCCCCAAAATATTTTTTTGAATTAAGTACTAAATCTTATACGAAATAATTTACTAAAACATTCCTGAAATATTTACGGAAAAATTTCTTTAATTAAACGAGGCCCATTTCACGCCTGAGTTGGGAAAAACAATTTTCAAAATATCATCCAAATCGCTTATCCAGAGATACGACACCCTTCTGATCAGTAAACAAGCTCTCAAAAGCTTTCAAACGAAAATAAAAAAAAAAAAGCTCCAAACATTCCCGAAGCTCGGAAACGTCGCGCGCATACAGATTCTCAAAAGCTAGTAAGTATTCCTATAACCGATTTAACGGTTACACGCCGCCTATACCAGCGAAACTGCATTACAGCCGGAGGCCCGACTACCTCCGCTCCGCGATCGACATTGTAGTATTTGCGGCTCCGCCCGCGAGTTTCAATTACGGCTCGTTTTTGCGCCCCCGGCGAGAGTCCACAGAGAGCGGGCCTCTGCCTGTATCGGTACAATAGGCCGCGGCGAGACAAAGAGCCGGGGCCGCGCGTTTGGGCGCCCGAGGGCCGTTATTACCCTCGCGGCGAGAGCAGGCGAGACATTCGTATCGCGGATATTCGTGCGCGGTCCTCGATCGGCGCGAGCCGCGATAACCGCGCTCTCGAGGAGCCGCCCTGTACTCGTTGGGGGCGCCTTACTTTCGCGGAGCGCCGCGAGTTTGGCTGACGATTGAACGATCGAAATCAATCGGTGATTGTTGTCTGCCGCGCTTTTGTTTCAAGTCTAATTAGTCGCGATCGAGTGCTAATAATAACATAATTGCGGCTGCGGCAATATTAGTCCTTGGAAATACGCGAAGAGCGACAAGCGGAGAGGGGAGAAGGAAAAAGTGTCGAGCGTCGGTGACCGTCTTCCTTCTCAGGGAAGACTCAGGGGGTCTGGAAAAGGAGGAGGGACTCGCCGTCGGGGAGAGATGGCTAATATAAGTGCTGCTTATGGAAATTAGTCACGTGCGGGACGAGGACGATTTAGCAGGACAGCATGGAAACAGACGGGAAATCGTGTTTAGCCGAAAAGCTCTTCGGGTTGATGCTTCGTTGATCTAACTTTGGCGGTTTAATATTCTGTCCTTTTAAACGTGCGAGTAGTGTCTTCTCTGAAATGTCGTCGTCTTATTCAAAGGGACGCTCTGCTTATCGGGAAAGAATCAGTTTTCCAAAGCTATTGAGCCGCAGTGAGTCAGCTGCTCGCATTGACGTTTACTTAATTAGGAAAGCAGCGGTAAGAAGGAAGATGGAACTGTTTTCGGGAATACACTTTTGCTTCCTTCTAGGAAAAGCTCAAAAAAAGTAGTAGAATTAAATAGTTAATTGACAATTATTGGCCTTGTTTCGTCAATTTAACTGAACAATTGAAATCTTATTTTCTATATTCACTGAGTAAATTTTTTTTCTATAATTTTATTTCTAAAAGTAAAATTTGAAGGTCCCAAATAAGAAAGTAAATAGTTAAAAACACGAGTGTCGTAGAAAAGTAGATTCTTTAAATAAATTATGTTATAACGTATTCTTGCATGGATAAATTTTGTTTTCCAAGAAATGCATTTTAATAAAACTTATATGTGTTGCTGAATATAAATATATCTTATGCAAGAAGTTTAGTTTCAAAGAAAGCTGTATTACAACATAGTCTTCAAAGAATGAAAAAAATTGCTTACAAATTCTTTCTCAATTGTTAACAAAAAATTGTGCCACATAAATATTGAATTTCTTTTTGAGTTTCAAACTTTCTAAATACTGGCAAAATCCCCACGAAATCCCTGGTAGAAACGCGAAGCAGTTTTTGCCAATCCTTAGCTGGTTTTGTAGTTGAAAACGACAGATTGCTATTATTTTTAGTCATTATCAAATAATTAAACATGCTTGCTCGTGAATAATTCAGTAATTATATTTTATCCTTCAAAATAATTTTCCAATTCTTCTCATTTAATTTAAAAATATTAAAAAAAATAACCAGCCCAACTGGTTAATTTTCCACCAGGGATACTCACGCAGGTAAATTGAGAGCTCGCGAGCCTCTGCACCTCCCTAAAATCTTCAGGCGCTCATCCCCGCCGCTCCTTAGCGCCATAATAAAAAAATCAAAATTTTGCGACTTCAATCGAGAGAGAGAGAGAGCCGCGCAGATCGTCAAGTCACGGTAATAAATTACGCTCAAAGAAGAAAAAAGCCGACGACGTGCCGCCCGACGGATTATAGATTACCTCTTTAAAGCTGTACACGCGCGCTCGATAATCTGCCCCCCAGCAATTAACCGGCGTGGGACGCAAAGTAAAGTACTCCCCGTCGCGCGAGCGACTCGGAAGCGATAGACGACGCCGCGAAAAACATCGGGGGTCGCATAAATAGATTCGGCGAACGAGCCGCGGTCGAACGAAAACGAACGAACTTAAATAAAGCTCCACCCTCCCGAACGCGTGAATTCTCGAGGCCCCTCCCTCCCTCTCTCTCTCTCTCTGGGAAGGAAAAAAGTTTTCCCTCGAAACTAAAAGAGAGCAGCGGCTAAGCACGCCGGGAGAGAGCAACAAAAAAAAAAGAGGAGGAAAGAAAGAAACATCGGGGGGGAGGGGGTTAAACGCAATTATCCGCGAGGAAAGTTTTCCGAGAGCTTTCGAAGCTCTCTCTCTCTCGGCGAAGAGGAGAGAGTGGAGCTCGTGTACACTTTTCGGCCGGCGATCCGCGAGACGAAACGGGGTCATATCGAGGGGCCGAAGTCTCTCTCGTTCGCTCCTATATACAGTCGTTCGGCGTTCCTGTCGCGAGATGCCCCGGAGGGTCGATTGCGCGGGATGAATGGTCAAGCCGTCGTTAAGGATTCCGGTGCGTCATTCCGACGCGTCTTCTCGCCCGATCGATCCTCGATATTATATATTGCCGGCCAGCTTGCTTATATGCGCGAGGCTGCGTTTTTTTCGAGTACATCGGCGATCGATGCCGCGATTTCGTGATGCGCGGTTTTTTTAATGAAAAAATTCGAAAATTCGAAGCTTCGGAAAATGTATGGGACCTATTTCCGTTCTTCGCTTATCGCGGCGAGGTACGTTTAAAAAAAAAAAAACACAGCGACAGTTTCAGATAACCAATGCAACGCGCACTATTTTTTATCGTTATGTTTTGAATTAAGTACAATTTTCGATTTTAACATTTAACATTTATACAGTGAATATCATTATTTTTCTTCTCATATCTGAAATAACGATGCAAAATGGTACATTTTACTTCTTTTTTTCTCTCAGCGTACAGTATCTGGAATGCTAAAAAGCTAAAAAAAATTAGACGGCAAAAGTTTCTATCCGAAGTTAAAACCCATATAAATAGATTAAATTAAAAAAAAAAAAAAAAAAAGAGAGGTAACCTTCGTCCAGTCGGAGATAAGCGGTTCTAGATGAGCTTTTAAAAAATTTAATACCGCACGGCGCCGCGCGCCCTTTTCCATTTTTTTTTTTTTTTTTTTTTTTTTTCGTCGGAACAAGAGAGCATAAAGTTTCATAACGGCGTTTAGCGCCACGCAAGCCGAGTGTACGAAGGGAACATTATTTTTAAGCTCCCAATAAAACCAGGACACACTTTGCCGGCGATTTACGACGCTAAGTAAAGCTTAATTAACTCGCTCCAACTGTAATTATCGCGACGCCGCGGCCGAATATATAAAAACGATCGAGCGCTCCTCGATTTTCGTCTCTGCACCTCCCGCCAAAAGATCGGCCAAAAGCTCTTTGTCCTTCGCCGACGAGAAACGCGAGAGAGTCGACACGAAAAGAGGAAGCGTTGCATAAAGAGCGCCGCGGAAACGCGACAAAAGCAGCCGCGCTGATTAAACCTGATAACGGCCGCGGTCGCGTAAAAAAGAACCCCCGACAATGTCGTCGGGCGCGCGCTCTAATTTCATACGCGGTTATCGTGCAGGGGGACGAAAAAAAAAAACATGGGAGACGAAAAAAAAAGGGGCAGCGGCGGGGTGTATTTTACTGCATTTTTAGAGCGCTCGCGCCGCCGCTTGTCAAATCCAGGAAAGCCGCTGCCGACGCCGGGAAGAAGGACGAGATAATACGGGGAGTACAATTGGGATGCGATAAATTTTGTCCGGACGGAGTTTCGGTGTTTTAAGTAGGATATTCTCGCGGAATAAAAAATTAGCGGTCGAGTATCGGTGAATGTGAATTGGAGTGTATAACAGCCTGCTTTCTGTCCTTACTGGTTAAATTAAATTATCTCTTCTTACTGCGGAAACTGTGGTGAAGCGCTCATTTTGCAAATGCAAGAACAAAGAATTCTAAAACTAGAATTATCTTGGATGGAAACGTTAAACCGTTTTTAGCCAATTCTTAGCTTGTTTTTTGTAACATTATCAAATAATTATATATGTTTGCTCATGAACATTCCCTGGTAGAGATGGAAAACATTAAATACCTATTTATAAGGTATTTTCAAAAATTTTATCTATAAAATAGGTATTTT
>JAWWEO010019656.1:0-13120 GCA_035582975.1 Ormyrus labotus | reverse complement strand
CTTTTTAATTTGTATACAAGTTTTTTATCTTACATGAGTAAAATTTATACAACCGTTAAAGTTTAGTAGAAGAATGAGTCTCAACCCTGGAAAAAGCAGAGAGCAATTTTGTTACAAATAAACTTCGATTTAATTTACTTTTGATACACTTCCGGTCCACTTCCTATGCACTTCCGGTAAATTTTTGGAACACTTTAGGTCCAGCTTAGATCAACTGCCGGCCTATATAGCCGATAAATGGTCAAAAAACATGAAAAGTCTGAAGAGAAGGGGGGAGGGGTCGAAAAATTGAATATCGGCTGTACTTCCGATTTACTTCCGGTACACTTCCGGTCCATTTGCGATACCTTTCGCGTAAACTTTTGAAACACTTTAGGTCCAGTTCTGATCAACTACCGGCCTCTATATCCGATAAATTATCAAAAAACATAAAAAGTCTGAAAAAAAGGGGGGAGGGGTCGAAAATTTAATATCGACTGTACTTCCGATTTACTTCCGGTACACTTCCGGTTCCTTTCCGATGCACTTCCGGCAAACTTTTGGAACACTTTAGGTTCAGTTACGGTCCATCATTCCGGTTCTAATTCCACGAATGAGTATTATTTTAAAAAGTCTTAACAATTTAGTGGAAAAAAAATTGACGGTCCTTAATTTAATAGAGGATAAGTTTTTCAGTTCATAAATATCAGTTTGAATATTATCTAATTTTGAATTAGTATTCTTAATACTTTTCTCCAACGTGAATAATTTTAATTCGATTGCTAAAACAGAAACAAAAAAGTTATGACAAATAAATTTATAAAACGAAAAAGTTATATTTAAGGTCTTCTTTCGTAGAAACTTTATTTGCAATATGTAGATCAGCTGTATCACCAATAATTATTTCAGAATTTCCAGAGACATCTAAAATATTTATAACATTTAAGCCATGATTATTTATATTTACTTTTTACTTAATAATTTTTGTTAAAAACCTTTATAACTTTAAAGTACTTTTTATTTAGATTCATCAATTTTATTTTAGGTTCAGCAAATTAAACTTAAAATGTTTAAACGATTCTTCCTCTATTTAAAAAAAAGGTGGCAATATTTCCACTCGCAATAACGCAGCGAGCGCATAAACGCTGTCAAACACACCGACGCTGAGATAATCTTGGGTAAGCAGCTTCGACAAAATGACGAAGGCCGATGCTACAAGTAGCTTGTAAGACTACTCTCTCAGTTTTGGCACGCAGCTGTCCAACTTGAGAGAACTAGTAGTCTGCCACCAAAATTTTTGTTAATCGACATTCTAGTTTTGGAAATCAAAATTATGTCAAAATCGAAAGAGCTTCCAAACAATTTCGTATGGCACCATGCCACATTATTTTGTCAAAGCTGCGCGCCCAAGATTTTCTCAGTAGACGAGCACAGACAGCCCCGACCATGCAATCGTATCGCCGGTCATCGACGCGTGATCGAAGAAAAAGCAGGCGTCCAGCACTCGGGCCACTCGGTCTCGCGGTGCGCAATGAAATTAAAAAATTGTGTTTATTTAATGATAAAATAAGAAGTTAAACGTATATACATATAAAAATAAATGTTTTATTACCTATTTCATTTTGTGAAATTGTGTAACTCCTATTTGACGTACTTAGATCATCCTTTTCTGCATTTATGTTTTGGTGCTTATTTTTTTCACTTAAAAGTAATAGTTTATTATTTACTGAAAAAGAAATGTTACGTTTTTTAATAAGCAATAATTAATAAGTTTTAACTAATATATTTGATTACATATATTCTTAATAATAGTTTTAGCAATAATATAGTTTTCAAAAAACAAAAACATTTTGATCTACTTACAATTAAATGGCTCAGCTACATTTTTAATTAAACTTTCACTGACAGATGGTACGTTAAATAAAGCATTTGTTATTTGTTTATTTGAGGGTACAGTTAATTCATTATCTTTATTTTCCCCTTTAACTATAAACTGATTTGCTGAAAATATGTAAAAGTTTTAAAAATGTCAGTCGCAATAAAACTTTCAAGATTTTGATTTACTTGGTTGTAGCTTTCGTTTTTTGCTTATATCATTTTTTCTCTTAGACATATCCGCCTGTATTAATAACACTGCTTCAGAATATGAAACTGAAAATAAATCTGATGAAAATAAATATAAAGTATAAATTAAAATGTAACTTATTTTTCTGTTTGACAATTTAATCTTTACACGCAGTATGTTTGTTAATACATTTATATGATTTCCAACTCGCTGGTGGTGGAAAAACTTGATTCTTTACAAAATCTTTAATACATGATAAGTCATCCTCAGAGAAAGGAGGCTCGTTATATTTTACTAAACACTCTCTAGTGCTTATTTTTATATTTTTATTTTTCATGAGGTACAACAACAAATGGGCTATCAGCAAAAGCCTCATCAATTATTTCAATAACTTCAAAGTATCCTGGAGCCATCTAAAGTATAATAGAAAATTTTATGAAATAATTTACAAAGGATTGATTAAATTGATAACCTAGAACATTTCAATTTTATATTATAAATATCATAGATAAATGTTAGGTTATAACCTCAATTTATTTATAAAAATATAATTATAAAGAAACTTAAGTAAAATTTTAAAAATTAGTTTTTTATTTAAAGCACTTATCTTCCCTATCAATAATTGTTGTTATGGAGAACAAGACTCTTAACAAAAACAATTGTAATTTTAATAATAAAATACAAATATCCAGAGATAAAAATATTTTAAACAAAAGTAATTCAATCTAAGTAGTAAAAGATTATTGAAGACAGACAACATTAACCAATACAAAAATAATTCTAGAAAAATTCCAAAACATTATTAATTATTTTAAACAATTGTTAAAGTGATCAATAAAAATGCAATAAATGCATAAAATTTAAATATTTATTAAAAATAATATTTAAATAAAGTTATTTTTGTTACTTTTTTCTCATAAAAAAATTAATTTACATGTGTAGTAAGAGAATAGTAAACAATTCTTTTTCATCTGATGGTATATCAAAAAGTTTTAATAACATAAATTTAACATTAACATCCGTCAATTTCAAACGTATTTCACTATCATCACATTCTTTTACTTTAAAAATATTTAATAAGGTTCATTCATGTTTTATCTGCTGATGAAGTTGATAATATTTTCTTAATTTTTATAAAAGTGCCATTTTTTGTAAAAACAACATTATTTGGTTCTTTTGTAGTTATTTCATAACTATTATACTTTAATTTAAGAATTTCTAATTCATTTTCTCTTTTTTTAGATTTTAAAATAGCATTTCGTGTACGTTCTTGAGAATCAATAATAAATAATCCCTCTTGTATTCTTCGGCACAGTTGAGATAGAGAACTATTTCCATTTCTTAAAAATTTTTTAAGTTTTTCTAAGGTACTTTCGAATGGAAAAGCAGAAATATCACTGAGTGAACACTGCATACTTTTTACGTCTTCAGCAAGATGAATCAAATTATGCATATTCAAATCTTTCCAGATAAATTTTTGCAAGTGTTACATATTTTTAATCAGTTTTTCACAACACAATATTCGACGAGCAAAGTGAAAAAGCAAAAAATGCTTGTACAAGTCTCTAAATAATATATCTTTTAATATAAAAGGACTACTGTATAATAAAGAACATCGAAACTCTGTTGCTTTCCAGTTTTTAATTTCATTTCATGCTTTAGTGGTTCTTTGAAATTCTGAAGGAACTTAATTTGAAATATTTAAAAGTCTTTGAGAAATTTTCAGAATATTTGTTTTATTTAATTTTGTAGTTCTTGAAAGCCAGTACTCATTCAGTAATTTCTTCATTACGCCAACACAGGCCACGTGCATGAAATCTAATACGAAGTCACTCACCATGTCAATTGGTGGATTAATTGAGATTAAAGGTAAAACACCGATATGATGTTCAATATTTTCTTGATTTCGAAACGATTCATTATTTCTATCTGTATTGCCATTTGATATATAAATTATACGGTTATTAAAATAAGTCCCTTTAACTGTGCAACGTTCACATGTATAATAACCATTGTGACTTTTAATATATTTTAGAAGTGACCTTGCTGGTCTGTCACATTTAAAGTACATTAATTGAATCTGGAAAATTTCACCTTTAATAAACATTCCTTTGTCTTGTAATTCATTTAATTCTTCTACAAAATCTGTTAAATATTGTTTAAGACTTTTTGGCTTTTCGAGACCACAAAAAATAGCAATTATAAATGGCTTATAATCAATAACTTTAGAATAAATTTTTCCTAAAAGAGGCCACAATGCTGTAGCACTAGAGCCGAACAAACGTAATCCATCATAACTAAATTGTAATACTACGACTTTATCTTTATGTGTGTTCACATTCACTAGTCTTTTTAAATTTTCGGAGATGTCAAAATAAATAAATTCTGTAGAATTGTTTATATCACCAGGATTAAATTGTCTTATCTGCTTTGTTAAATTATTTTTTATTTTTAACAGAGTTTTAGAAGATGTTGGTAATTTCGAATGATATGGTTTTAAAATTTTAAGTAAGGAATATAAAACTTTGTGCGAAATTTTAGATTCTTTAGCCCATTTTCTAAGATCACTGGTAAGTGGAGATTCATTTATGGAAGTTACACTTTCACCGTCACTGCCACTGTTGGAATAGTTTGAGTCAAAATTGCATTCACTTACATTGCTGTCTAATGTTGTGTTATGACTATTAATTAAGAAATTATTTATTATTAATGAATAGTCCCCCGGGTTACGTGGTTGTCGGACACACGTATTTATTAATTAAGAAATTATTTATTATTAACAAATTCGCCCCCGGGTTAAGTTTTAGTTGAACTACTTAATTATGGCATTTGAGGCGCGCTGTTACTCATCCTTCTCAACTGAATTTCAGCTATTCGGCTTCGGCTACTTCCGTAAACGTGTATCGGGCATTTCCATAGATGTGTACGGTACGGAAGCTTAGCCGCAAGAAGTGGTAGCGATCGATCGCGCTTTGTCTGCCTCACTTTTTCCGGGGCCATTAGCAATGTTCCTATTCATCTCTGCCGGTACTACAGAATAACAGCTATCGTATGTCCTATGATGACTTAAACTATCTTGGATCTTACAACGCCATTTTGTTTCCTCCTACAGGAAGCTTTGTGATAGTAATTTTTGGAGTTATTCTAAAAACCTATTATAATTGCATTTTAACCTTTTGAGCACCGGCATGATGCCTTTAGGCGCACAAGATTAATACCATATATTTTTGATTAGATTTTCCATTCCTAATGTATTTTGGCGTGCTGACTACGATTCTGCCATCTAAATGAACTTAAACATTTGATTTTTGCATAAAAACCACATTTTTTATAAAAATTATTTTAAAAAAGCCCAATTTTTTTTTACAATTTTGAACAAATAAATTACTTTTTATGTATTTTAACGTACCAAACACGATTTTGTTGTCAAAATTAGTTTCAAACTTTCCATTTTTGCATAAAAAATGAATTTTAGGAAGATATCCGAACATTTCTATCGACGATTTTTCTGGAAAAAAGCGGAAAATTAAATTTTCTCTAAATACAAAAATTCTACCATATTCTTCACAAAATTCTGTACAAAAAAGGTTCTTACAAGTTTCCCACAAAAATGCACAGTTTACGAGTAAAAAAATTCCCGAAAATTGAAACATGCGCTTATACCACCGCCCGCCGACATGACGCCTTTAGACATATCTACCTCTAGTTGGGAGACATTGGTATGGAAATTTTCGATAAAGTATCACTTTTGTAGACGAAAAAATGCCAGCGGTCTCCAGGTTAAGTAACACAAAAATCATGACCGAAAGAAGTAAGCACACGTGATATGAGCATGGATTCTATTTTCCGTCCAATTTCAGCCACCCATGTTCTGAGCGCCTCACTGTAGCGCGGGCACTCAAAGAATACGTGCTCGGCATCCTCACCGACTCGTCCGCATATTGGGCACCCACTAGGAGAGTGCACGGGTTCCGGATCACCGATTTTGTTCAAACTTTGAAGACGGTTTTCTCACGACAAGAAAAAATGATGAAAGCCAAAATATTAGGGTCTAACGCTCAAAATTTTCGACCGGAGTTAAATAAAATTATTTTTCTCTAAAACTACGTATTTCGTTATTTGATGATAAAACACCTCCTATTAAAGCTAGAAATTCCACTAAAAATGCAAACAAAAGTAGAGGAAAAGACCTATAATTTGAGACGGTCTACGTTAAAAGATCTCTATTGCTTCTAAACTTATGGATAATTAAATTAGAGAATCAAAAACTGTATAAAAACGAATGAAACAAAGATAATACGCATTTCCACGGGCTCATATTTAAGTATCTATAACTTTTGAAGCATTAGAGATTTTTTTAACATACAGCTTCTCAAATTACAGGTCTTTTCCTCTACTTTCGTTTGATTTTTTGCTGGAATTTCTAGGTATAATGGGAGGTGAGTTATCGTCAAATAATGAAATACGACGAAATGATGCAATCAAATATGATGAAGTGAAATTTTAGAGGAAAATTACTTTATTTATCTCCTGTGTCGAAAATTTTAAGCGTTAGACCCTAATATTTTCGCTTTCTTCATATTTTGTCCTAAGAAAACCGTGTTCAAAGTTTAAATAAAATCGGTGATCCGGAACCCGTGCACTCTCCTAGTCCGATAAATCCTCATGTTTGAATCTATGAAGAACACCCGAAAGCATCCGGGCCCCGAAAGCATCTAGTTCAGGTTGAAATTTACCTCTCCATGTGGGTGGTTGAGCCACGTGTCAACCTGTGATATCTATCAAACGATGTGTCCATCTTCCGCTGTTAGATGAGTTCCATAGCAGCTGCCACTGACATAGGCTGTTCGTTCTCTCATTTCTTCTTAATTCCATTGCACTCAGCGTGGTCAATCGTTTATGACTGTATAGTGCTCTTCTCTCTTCTGCTAGTACTTCTATAGGTAGCATCCCTGCAATGACACAGATGGCGTCCTCAGATACCGTACGGTAAAGGCTGGCAACACGCAGGGCGCTTAGTCGGCAGACTGATGCCACCTTCCGTCTACATTCCTTTGTCTTGAGTGGATCCGCCCAAATGGCAATGCCGTACGTGAGCGCCGATGTAATCGTGGATGTTAGCAGCGCTCTTCTCCTTTGTTTCGGAACTCCAACGTTGGGCATTAGCCGAGACAGGACGGTCCTAACATTTGACGCTTTAGTTTCGGCGAGCACCGTGTGCTGCTTGAAGCTGAGCCTGGGGCTTATTATCACTCCCAAATACCGGAGAGATGGCTGGGACGTGAACTCATAGTTACCGACTCGCAGTGTGATAGTTTAAACTTTTCTTCTACTGGTGATCAGTATTGCCTCCGTCTTATGCTTTGCCAAACTTAGGTCAGCCGACTCCATCCCCTGACGTACTCGTCCGATAGTTATATCCAAGATGTAGTTGATTTCATCCAGATGTTTCGCTACGATTACTAGGGCCACATCATCCGCGAATGCAACTGGTTCTGCCTCTTTCGGCAACTCCAACTTCAGTAGTCCGTTGTACATGACGTTCCAGAGTATAGGGTCTCGTACTGAACCCTACGGAACACCGCCAGTGACTTCGCACTCCTGCAGACCATCATCAGTGTCATACTTAAAGATCCTGTCTTTAAAGTAGCTTCCTACTATCTTCCGTAGGTACACCGGTACATTGATCTTAGTAGTAGCCTCCATAATGTGGCCCCATTTAGCTGAATTAAAGGCATTCTTTATGTCTAGTGTTATCACAAGGCAATACTTCTTTGTGCCTCTTTCCCACCTTTTGCCGGATATCGCTTCTCTTGCAATGGAGACGATCCGGTTTATTGCATCCAGAGTCGAGTGGCCTTTGCGGAAGCCATATTGGTTGTCGGATAATTGCGGTACGACTACTGCTTCGATTCTTCCATGAATAATTCTCTCCAATATCTTACCAATCGTATCGAGCATACAGAGCGGTCGGTAAGATGACGGTTCGTCTGGAGGCTTTTTCCCCTTGGGCAAGAGTACTAATCTCTGATGTTTCCAATTGGCTGGAAAAATTCCCTCCTGCAGGCAAGTGTTGTACATATCCAAAAATAACTCTGGAACTGTTTTTATGCTCGCTTTGAGTGCTATGTTCATAATTCCATCAAGGCCTGGTGCTTTGACGTTTCCGAATCTACCACAGGCATCCAGTAGTTGCTCCTCTGTTACTGTCGGGATTAACACCACATCATTACATTCTATTAAGAAACGGGTCTCTGGCTGTTGTGGGAACATCTCTGCCACTATCTTTTTCAAAAGGACAGAACACGTAGGTGATGACATTGGCTGGCTTCTCAGTCTTGCCATTACCACTCTGCACGATCTACCTCACGGATCACTATCGACCAAAGTTACAGGTTTGTGATTTAAAATAATCACAAGTCCATAAGTACGGCCAGACTTATTATTTAAATATTGACTAAATCATAAGTAAGGCCGGACTTATGATTTAAATTTTGACTAAATCTTAAGTAAAAGTATACTTGAATGTATATTTATCGTTTTATTAATTAATAAAAGCAACTTTTGAAAGACAAAAAAGATATTAAAAATAAGAATGTTAATTTGAAAATTCTTTGCAACCCAATGAATTTATTATTGTACGTCTTGCCATCGTATATCACAATGAATGTAAAAAAAATTAGATTGAAAACTATTAAATTATATACAAATTAAATGATTTACTGTCAAAAATTTTTCGAAAAGTTGACAACAATTTGAAGCGAAAGCTGGTTTTTCAGCACGCATTCTCTCGCATGCGTGAATTTTTCGCCCGCGACATAGGCATGCAAAATCGAATTTTGGCGCCAGCAGTATCGAAGAATAGTATGTGCACAACGGGCGGGAATGTGCTGTTTTGCGCGCTTGGTACACAATGTACTATTTCCTATCAATTAATACAAAGTTTGAGTTTACTGTGCTGTACTTGTAGCATCCGCATCAGTTTCACTCGCCGCGAGCCAGCAAGCTCAAATGTGTACTACACCAATGGTGCCGAATTAAAAATTAATTGAATAAAAATTAAGAAAAATTACGTTCTTTTTCGAAACCCACTGCAGATTTGTAAAATAAGGTTTTTTCTCCCTGACGGTCGCACTTATGATTTAGTCGAAATTTAAATCATAAGTCCGGACGGATTTATGATTTAGTCGATATTTAAATCACAAGCCCGGCCGTTCTTATGATTTCGTCGATATTTAAATCACAAGCCCAGCCGTACTTATGATTTAGTTTAAATAATAAGTCCGGCTGTACTTATGATTTAGTCAAAATTTAAATCATAAATTAATTTGATTTATGGACTTAGTAAGTACTTTAAGTCCAACAATGGCTTAAGTATCTACAACCCTGCTATCGACTTCATTCAAGAGCTCTTCTCAGCATTTCTTATTGCGCTTGATGGCTTTACTTAGCTTACGGCGCATCTCTTTGTATTTTATCAACATTTCCGCGTAGTTGGCATTATTCCGTCCACGCTGAGCCAGTCGCCTTGCCCGCATGCACTCTGCGTATCAAGGCAATTTCACTGTTCCACCAATGCACTGATGGAAACCTGCTGACTGTAGGCTTTCGTGGCATAGTGGCATCACAATCCTTCTTCACTCTCGTGCTGATGTCATTTGCCCTCTCTGTAGTACTACTACCATTGATCGGACGATTGTCCAAGGCCTCCCGGAACGTGTTGTAATCAAAGGTGCTTGCCTTCCAGCCAATTCCGTTGATCTTTTCGGGTCGAGTTTTGGCTCTCCGGCCACTAGAGACTTCCCAGGATATTACTCGATGGCGGTGTAGGTATCCATGACCGCCCACGTGTAGTGACTTTTGAGAAGGATGCTACTCACGAAGGTGAGGTCCACTATCGATGTTGCCTTGCCTCTTGCAAACGTGGGTTTTGGTCTTTTCAGTACAGAGGGCACACTTGGCCTCCTTCTTGCATTTAGCCACCTTGTGACCACCCCCTCTCCACATTTTACACAGAGGTTGGATCGGTCGACTAGACTCTTACACTTGCTTGCAAAGTGTCCAAATGCCCAGCACTTAAAGCATTTCACGGGCCTCCTTTCTCCTCTTATTCGGCAGTTGATCCAGCCTATCCTGATCTTGCCGTTTTCCCAACAATTTTTTTGGTCACGGCTGACGCCAATCGCACAGTTGCCGTCTGTGTGTCTCCGTACGCCCTCCGCAGGTATTTTACAGCGTCCAGCAGGATTTCAGTGTCCAGTCCGACTGCGATTTTCAACGACCCGAGAACGTCCTCCTTGCTTGTGGCTTCATCGATGACTTTTGTCTCGAGTTCTTCTTCCGGTGCTTTGTTGATTACTGTAGCCTCATCTCCGAGATCTTTGATAGTATTTTGCAAGGAAGGGGCCTCTTCAGTGTTCCCCCTTGTAAAGACAATCAGCATATCTCCAGTGGCTGTTTTATAGATCTTGTCTACGCACTGTTGAGCCATACCAGCGGCTGTATCCTGTTTCATCCGTTTCAAGATGTCCGAATACTTTTCTTTGTCTTTCGGGCGAATTATCGGCACATTCGCTTTTGGCCCTGAGTTCCTCTGTTTCTCGGGTTGTTGTTTGATATGTTTCTTCTTTTTCCCCTTCACTTGCTGCCATTCTGCAGGTTTCGCAGGCGGTCTTTTCTCAATGGTTTGCGGGGCTGATTCGTCGTTTACCTGTTGATCCGCGGAGGGTATTTTATTTCCCCTCTACCCCATAGGCGTGTTCCTCACGTCTACAGAGTGTTTCTCTATCCGCCACCCGAGGACGCGCCACATGGGAGTTTTCAGGCTCCCCACAATGGGTGTGTGTGCGTGCGTGCGCGCGTGCGTGTGTGTGGGAGTGTATGCGCTATATCTCAGCTTCTACTGAACGGATTTTCATCGTTCACGGCTCACTTTCTTTGCTTTTTTTGTGATGGCGGCACAAAAAAATCTTTTTTTATTTAGCTTATTTGTTTTTGTTTTATTCCAAATTTTCAATTTTTGAAAAACTTTATTTTGATTTTTTTTTAATTATAGGATTCAGATATTTGAATTGAACAAAGGCCAATTTAAAGAGCATAAAAATACCTATAATTTCAGAGAAAAAAAAGTTACCCTACCTCTTATCGTTTTTTTATTTTTAAAAAAAACGTGTTTTCTAGGACGAACGATTACGGAAATAAAAAAACTTTAAATTACTTGAAATTTTGGAAAAAAATAGATATTTTACATGTTCAGAGCTATATAGTTTTTCTGCTTATGAAACGTATTAATTCAAAAGATATTAAAGTTTTTTTTATATTGTTTCAATTTTTTGAATAGCTGTATCTTAGTGAATAATCGATCTCTTTCAATGATTAACCACTAATTTTGTTCGTCTTTAACTAAACTTTGAAGTTCATCTACTAGTTTTTGTTTTATAACGATTTTAAGTTATGTATGGTAACGTGATTATATATATAACATAGTACTGTCATATTTATTTATTTATTTATTTATTTAACCAAAATACAACGTAAATCCTACAATAGGCATATAAAAATGCCCGTGCATAGGTTTGGTACATAATAAATCTTATAAACTAGCTTACTTACTAAAATTGCATAAAGGATATATTTTCTTAATAATATATTACTTAAAATGAGATGCAGTATTACTGTACATAGTTCATCTATTAGCTGTTATCCATATTTGCAACCTCTTTTTTACCGTTATTTTGCTACTTGTTAATTTTTTTAATTCATTTGGTAAGGAATTCAAGGTTCTTATCGCAGTTATATAGCTGTTTTTATTACTAACAGTTCTATTTCGCTTAGGCATTTGAATCATCCTCATCCTGGTGTTTAATGTGTTATTAAGAAATATGCCTTTAAGTTTATCGGAATGATAACAAAGAGCCTCATATAAAAATAACTGTTCTAAATTTAGCAGTCTATTATTGGTAGCAAAATTATTTTTGTAAATTATTTTAATTATCTTGTTTTGTATAACTTCTAAAGGCCTCTAACTATTCTTGTACAAACCTTCCCACGCTATTATACCATAGCTTACAATACTATTAAAAAGTGCATAGTATATTATTATTAATGTTTTTAAATTCATTTCTCTTGCCAGCTTATAAAAAACAAATGTTAAATATTTTAGTTTTTTTTTATAATACTTTCTATATGCTTATTCCATTTAACATTATAATCGAAAACAATTCCTAAATATTTATAACTTTCTACCCTTTTTATATGTTTATTGCAAATTTTTATGCTTAGGTCTAAAGGTACACTATCCCAGTAGTTGCCGAATGGCATATACACCGTTTTATTAACATTTAAAGATAGCTTATTTGCTTTTAACCATGTGTTAATAAATTCTAATAGCCTATTCAGTTCATCTTGTGTTTCTTTCCATGTATTTTCCGATGAGATAACAGCTGTATCATCCGCATATGGTAGAACCGATCCTTTTGGAAGGCTGTTTAGTAAATCATTGACATAAATTAAAAATAATAATGGTCCTAATATTGTACCTTGTGGCACCCCTATATTTATCTTATAACTGTCACTCTTAGTGTTTTGTAGCTTAACTACTTGTTTTCTGTTTGTTAAGTAACTGTTTAAGAGGTCATACGCATTACCCCTGATTCCATAGTTGTAAAGTTTATCTAGCAAAGTTTTATGATCTACAGTATCGAATGCTTTGGCCAACTTTAGGAAAGCAACGCAGATAGGTTTACTTTTATCTAAATTATTATATATTACGTCTGTTAAGAATCTTAATGCATCTTTTGTCCCTTTCTCTTTTACGAAGCCAAATTGATTAGGATTAATGATATTACAACTTGTTATAAAATTATATAATCTGTCGTAGATTAATTTCTCAAAAATCTTTGCAATATTAGAGATTAGAGATATTGGTCTGTAGTTTGAGGCTTTATGTTTGTCATTTGCTTTAAATATAGGTATGATTTCTGCTTTCTCAAGGGTAGGATACAGTCACAAAAAAAAATTCTGTATTTAATAATATATATTTACAGAAATGTAACTATGTTTTAGTTACATAAAAGT